>JAOSYY010000003.1:2375760-2413579 GCA_025727935.1 Hebomoia glaucippe
TCGATCCTAAATGTCATCATTTACAAAAAAGAATGACTAATCTACAATAAATTAATTCTTCCAACGGTAACAGGACTTCTGAGACAGTGTTATTCCAATAAGGCGCACATATAAGGTATCTTTCAAGGATCTATTGCCGCTAAAGGATATTAATGCTGTAAAATATGGAAGCATTATGAAATTCTTTTAACGTAGATACACGCAATAGTTAAACAATTCTAGCTAAAGTCCGTGAACAACTGCACGGCGTATACCTAATATATAAAGTCTTCAAAAGTACCCTTTCTTCTTGCCCTTTGAAATACACATATTTACTACTCTGACGCTGTATTTAAACAGAGACGTAATAGTAAATCTAGTTTTGCCTTTTTGGTAATATACTTTATGTATCTACTTTAGTGTTCAATATATCTAAATTGTAAATGTGCATAATAAACGTTAAAATTTTAAATATATTTTTTAACTATAATAGTATTGTTTTAATTATTATAGTATTGACAAAACATGACAGATAATGTTAAATAAATGCACTTTAAAAGTGATATTTTAGTACTTAAAACCTTGAAAAAAATTCATGTCAAATATTCATACACATGAGAGTTAACTTGTATCCCGCTGTCAATAACAAAATTATTTCGTTGTCTTATATGTTCATATCGACATTTTAATACATGGATCTAACTATATAAGTAAGACTTTATTTCTCGACAAAGAACCCTAAAAATCCAACCTTGCCCCTCGACAGCCGTCGGTGGCCGCGGCGCGGCGGCCGATTAGTTACCATATACAACACATCCTGGACAACACTTATAACGCATTTTATCATTTTTAACGTCTTTAATTTTAATAAAAAAAATGTAAACAGTTTTTCTTTAAACAATAAAGCTATTTGCAACACACTACCAGTGAATTTCTCGACGTAAAAAAACTGTAGGTAGTTTAGAAAAATTTATAAAAATAAAGGCAGTGTTTAGTGATTGAATTATGTGAAGTACAAAATTAGAACGTTATATTTCTGTTTTTTATTATAATATATAAATCAGCCGATGTGTCACGTTTTAGACATAATATTCTGAAATGAAACGTGTGGCGCTGATAACGTTGATAGTGGCCAATTTGCTTAAGGAACCAGGGCCTGTGATAAGAGTGACCAACGGGTTACTGAGAGGAAGGGTCAGTGATAGTGGCGGGTTTTATCTATACTTCGGCATACCATATGGAACTGTGAATGAAACAAATCGATTCCAAGTAAGTATTGATTGACATAGAAACATACACAATAATTTTAGACGTCACAAATGCATATACATACTGGTTCATTTACTCCATATGGGTCCATTCATCATCTTCGACCACTAGAACTTTACTTGTTTATTACTTAACCAACATAATATATCACCTAAAAAATTTCAAATTTACAACGGAAGATAACAACTGAAATCAAGGCAATCGTGTCTCATTATTAATTACATTAGTATTTACTACAGCTCATATAAATATCTTTGATAGTGAAACATCACAACATTAACTTATTCACACAAATGTATTGTAAACAATGCAAATGTAATGCATAACCAATTATAAAACAATGACAAAGTAAAAAACGGAAAAGCAAGTGTTGTTAGCTAAACTCCTTTTGAATTAAACTTCATTTATAGGATAAACTTGACGTCAACATGTCATATTAATTTATCAATAAATAATATGTACATTAATAAATTAAATAATTATTAGGTATTTTCTCATTAACAAATAGGGTTTGACGTTTGTCGAATTTGTATAGCTGACGAATATTTATTTCCTTATGTTGGAAGGCTGTAAATAAAATTGTAGATGAATTATAGAGGTCAGATAATGGGGAGGCCGTGAAACGCAGTATTGCGGGTATTCGTAAAAATAATAAAGAAATGCATTAATTATATTAACTAACAAATAAGTCAAATCGTACATATTTTCAGGCACCCTTACCACCACCTAAATGGAAGGATGTGTTCGAGGCAATCAACGAAAACTCGCGATGTCCACAGAAGATGTTAGGATCGTTCATCGCTGGCGACGTGGACTGTCTCAAGCTGAACATCTACGCGCCAGTCGCAGCAAGTCCAAGCAACCCACGCCCTGTAATGGTCTACATACATGGGGGCTGCTTCTTTGAAGGGACTGGAACTGCTTTTCTCTATGGCCCTGACTTTTTCGTAGAGAAAGATGTTATTTTCGTCGGCATTAATTACAGGCTAAACGTAGAGGGCTTTCTTTGCTTAGGTATCAAAGAAGCTCCAGGAAATGCTGGCTTGAAAGATCAAACAGCTGCTTTAAGATGGATTAAAGAAAACATCGCTGCATTTGGAGGAGACCCAGATAATATCACTTTGTTCGGTGAAAGCGCCGGTTCAGTTTCAGTGTCGTATCACATCATATCGTCTTTATCTAAGGGACTATTCCACAGAGCGATCCTCCAGAGTGGTTCAACCTTAGCCCCATGGAGTCTTCAGCACGATCCGATCAAAACAGCGAGCAGTTTGGCTAACGTATTTGGATACAATGGCAAAAATCCGCAAGAAATTTACAGAACATTGTCTAAAAGAAGCGTCGAAGAACTAATAAATGCAATAAAAACCAATGAAAATAAGAACTACATTACAGCAGAAACGCTTTTCTCGCCATGCGTTGAAAAACACATCTCAGGTGTTGAACCCGTACTCACAGAACATCCGGCCGATCTCATCAGTTCGGGTAACTACACTAAAGTACCCATGATAATAGGCTACAACGACCGCGAAGGTATCTATTTTGTATCGAAAGACTTCGGGACGAGTTTAAAACAAAAGCCCACAAGTCTTTTGCAAGAAGACCTAGAATTTCCATCTGAATCGACCAAAAATGCGACTGTGCAAGAGATCAATGAATACTACTTCTCTTCGGGGAAACAGGATTTAATTATGGATATTGTAAATTTATATTCGGATCTACATTTTAAATATCCAGCCGTGATCGAGTCCGAGCTATATGCAAAGACGAACGAGCGGCCCATGTACTACTACTTATTCAAGTACAGTGGCTTCATAAACATGCCAAAGATTATATCGCAGTTTGGCCTAACACCGGGCGCATCACATGCCGACGAGCTATTCTATCTATTCAAGCCTCACACTTTCCCGCTACCGACGCGCTACCTCGAGTCCGCTATGATACGGCGCATGGTCACGCTATGGACCAACTTCGCCAAATATGGGTGCGTACAACAATTTACTTATCATTAGTACTGACTTGTATACCAAGAAAATATTTACACTTACACATTGATCTCATTTTGTACCTACTAAACTACATTTAACATCAGAAACATTGATTCGTATTGCATATGTACCAGTGAGTTTCCATACAAATGACAACATTTCGTCGTTAATAAATTCGGATAACACGGACGTGATCCGCATATTAAATGGGGCATCCATCATTATTTGCTTTTTATTTCATCCATCATTATTTGATTTTTGTCAACTTGACTGGGCACGCACCGCGCTGTTTTGCCGAAGTTCCGTCAGTGAATTAGGCTATAGAAATAAGCTCAAAATATATGGAATAACACTTTAAGCATAATAAAATTTCTGTCAGACGTTAAAAGTTTTATTTGGCATACAACGTAACCATAAATAAGAGCCGAGAAAAATTGAAGAAGGAATGCATAAATTGTGTTAAAATGATATATATTATGTATAAAAGGTGAAAGTACTGAGAATAGTAGATGAAAATGAGGAGAAGTATTTTTCATCTCTTACATGAGGGTATAATAGGCAAGATCGATTTTAAAACAAAACCTGTAATCATTCTTTAGCTCTGTCAGGATATTTTATTGACGTTCATTTTATCTTCCTTCCTCAGTGACCCTACTCCGTCCACATCATCTCTGCTGCCTGTCAAGTGGCGACCTAGCCGATCCTGGAATCCAACAGCTTTAGTGATTGACCGGCAGCTCACTACTGCGCCTATGTGGGATGAAGAAGCTGTCAACCTCTGGAACAAAACTTACACCAAGTTCAGGAGGAAAAATTATGGTTTCTTTTAGATGAAATCCCACGCTCAGAGCATTTATATGCAGTTAGGAATCCCGAATTTGGAAAAAACAATCAAATGGGAAAAAAAATTAATTACTCAGTATACTAACTGGATGAAATTTTGCAGTATTTTCCAAAGCTAACTTGTGTCGGTGTAATATACTCGTAAGTGTCATATAATATTTTGTAGTGATATTTCTAGTCTTTAGATGTTGGTTTCGTTTTTTGATCGGGTAGTTAATAAAAGTAAGAAATATTGAAGGAAGTTTTATTTCATCTCTTTAAAATATTTGTAAAAATAGGTACCAAAGTGTTTAAATATTAAAACTTGATAATTTGCGACTGGCATTCTAGACATGTTTTATTTTTCTTAAAATATAATTCGAAGAAACATACACTTAATTTTTTTTTTGTGTACACCGAAAAAAAATACTGTAATACAATTTTATTAGTAATAACATTGCATTGAAGTACTGACTGTGGTTTGTGAATATGTTTCGAATTATCTGTGGTTACATCTAGTCCACTTACAGTTTAATTGAATTATTCAAACCAGAATATTACGATTACAAATTATAATTGGGACTTATGTATTCACAAATATAGAGATTCTAAATAATATATTGTAATGTTAGCGCCATTGACAGCAGCATTAAGGAAATTCTCTCATAAGTACATTATAAAAATATGACTCAAATTCCATGCTGCAGATACAATATGGTAAGTTCACCCTTGAGATTATATGCACTTTCGAAAAATAAATCTATATATACAAAAGATTTGTTGTTGAAGTCGACTTTAAAGAAATATGTCACTGTTATTAAAGGTTACAGTCTTGTTGACTTCAAGTATTAATTGAATGTTTTGTCTTATTTATCAGATTTTTATCTTCTGGCTATTTAGCTGCTGGCAGGAGCAACTAACTTCTACCAGCAGCTTTGCTCGCGTTCGTTTCGATTTTTACACCTTGGATTACATTATTGGTCTTTTAGTAAGGATCCCCACTTTTTTTGTTAATATAATATTTTCTTTCCTCGATAAATGTACTATCCAACACTGAAAGAATTTTTCAAATCGGTCCAGCGGTTCCCGAGATTAGCGCGTTCAAAGAAACAAATTCTTCAGCTTTATAATATTAGTATAAATTTTTGGTTTCGCTAAATGTATTTGCGTTCTTGTTGTAGTCATGTGAATTAGACCATAATTCAAATAAATGATAATTAAATTAACAATATTTATTTACGAAGCCGTTTTGTTTTATATATTTAATCAACTCAAGTTATTGTAAAAGATTAGAAATACAAAAGATAATTGTTTTGCAAATTTTCTTACGTTGCACTAATAGCCTAAATTTTCACTAGATCGAGGGACAATATAGTTAAAATATTCCTTATCGAAAGGAAAAAATATATCATCGAAAATAACCTATAAACCGTTTTTATTAAAACAAATGTATACATTTAAATTACAACGCTGTTAAGTTTAATAAAGTTTCATTTCCTTGTGTTGTTTATATTTAAATCCAAAATGCTCCTACAAACAATATTGGCGCGGCACAAGCGAAGTAGTTGTGAAGTGCAATATGAAAGGACGCCTCTATAAAAAGTTGTAAATGAACAAAAAGACACAGAACAAGCTAGTCGGACAGCGCGGCGCTACTTGCCACCGCCTGCCGCTGTCAAGTGAGCGCAGACAACTTGTGCAGTCGAATGCAACTCAGACAATAACTACTTACTGCACAAATTAAAATCCTGTTTGTGGATATTAACGATATTTTTATTGATAATTATGTTTGATACATTTATTAGGTTCCAATCGTCCTAGCCCTATGCATTGATATGTGGATAGGGTGAGTAACTATTATAGGTAGAAGGATTAGACTGATTATATATTCAATAATTACCACATTACGTAGGTATCAAACTTTGCAAAAACGTAGCTCCATAGGTGCCCTCTAACATAACATAGTAGTACATGGCAAATGCCTTACCTTTATTACCTAAGAAACTATTTAAGTCGAAGTGCGCATAATTGTACATTTTCAACATTTTCATTTGTATCCGAGGATCTCACAAAGATTTTAATATCAATAATGAAAATGGAAGACTGTCAGCATAAATAGTTAAGGGCAGCGCGCGCTAACTGCGAGATAACTTCACAATTAAAAGGCCGAGGAAGTTCTTCCAATTTGCATGTTTGCCCAGTTCATAACAATTAGCCCGCTTCCCGGGTATTTTTCTTTATTACCCGGATTAACCGGGTCTCCCCCCCCCCCCCTCCGTCTGCGCTCCGCCTGCGAGCCGGTCGCCGGTCGGCTTGCACTTGGCCACGTTAATTACATTTTATAACGAATTGCCGCTTGACGCGATTGTTGCACTTTACTGACATTTTCTGTTGAGAAATAACTACGTACTTTCTGGAAAAAACAGGATCAATAGTATTACATTTTACTTTTATTATATTTCTAGTGGAGGTGCTTATTTTGGTTATGACTTTTGTACCAACCGAGTAAAGCAGAACGTAAATAAACATCCACTTTGCGACGGATGGCGGACACCTAATGCTCTCGTTATCTATTGCTTCATCAACCTTGTAGACGGAGGCAGTTGAAATAGAAATATGTTTGCACAATGTATACATATGCTAGTACTCCATGAACCCTAGTTCAATATTGATGTACTCCAAACATTGCTAAGGCATCGTTTAACGCAAAACTTCCGAATGCAATGGTCAACTATTTAAAAATTATTTATGTGGTTTTGTATTTTATATTTAGGTATATACGACATTTTTTAATCTTTTTAAATTGTAATATATTAAAATTTACGATACTCGCATTATTATTTATGAGGCATTTTGTATCGTTCAATAATATTGAAAAAATACGATTTAACATTGAAAATATATAAAATTGTTCACCCGGCTTGAGTCGCAACTGTTCTTAACACTCTGCCGTATCTTTGCGAAATCTGCTCATAAGACTAGCTCTTTCGTCACGTACGAATGAAAGCTCACAAAAACCTCACTTAGTATTGAACGTGCGACAATATCTTACGTTACTAAGGTTGTGATAAATTTCTTTTGCGATGCCGTATTGCAAGTGATTGAAAGTGAAAAATGAAACATTTTGAAATAAGGAACTCTAATGTTGTTTTCAAGGGAAGTGTAATAAACAAAACCCGGAAACAAATATAAATTATCATTTAATCTGAACAATGAACTTGACTGAGAACAAGATTTAGTAACACGGTCAACAGAGAGGTCAGATTTGCCTTGAACAAAATATTAAAGGTGAAAATCACCACAGCAATGCGAGAGGACCTCTATTATTATCCGAATGTGTACAATACATATTCAAGCTAAATGAAAATAACAATAGAACCGCTAAATAATTAATACTAGGATTGTTATTGTTTCAGTGATAATATACAATAATAGTAGAAAAAAATGAACATAATAAAAGTACTGGAAGTTCTAATGTTATGCGAAATTGTTTCTAGTTTACTAACACCGGTTTTAGAAATAAGTCAAGGCAAGCTGAGAGGATTGAGAAGC
Source organism: Hebomoia glaucippe (assembly GCA_025727935.1). Lineage (NCBI taxonomy): Eukaryota > Metazoa > Arthropoda > Insecta > Lepidoptera > Pieridae > Hebomoia > Hebomoia glaucippe. Next base: position 2,383,371 of record JAOSYY010000003.1, read on the forward strand.
ATATTCGGACAAAATCGTTATTATAATATACCGTATGCTATCGCCGGTCGGTTTCAGGTAAATATACAACTAAGACGTATAATCTTAAGTAACTGAGGAGTAATTATTTGTAATAACATTCATATTAAATATTATACAACACATGCGTTCAATGTGTGGTGAAATGTGTTTAGAATGTGGGTAATCTTGTACGAATTAAATAGAAATTTGCCGGCTTAATTTTTCAAGTTCATCGCAATACCAAATAATGCAAATGTAACATACGTATAACGTGTTTTAGAAACCAAAAGAACCATCAAAGTGGCCAGGCATATTTGAGGCTGTCCACCGGACCCAGCAAATCAAATGCCCACAGTGGAGGAAGTTCTTCGTCCTCGGTATAGAGGATTGTCTACTTCTTGACGTCTATTCTCCTGAATGGGCTTCACCAAGTAGCAAATTACCCGTGATGGTATACTTTCACGGCGGTGCGTATTATATGGGCGCTAAAAACCTTTACGATCCAGAATTCTTGGTTGTCAAAAACGTTATTGTTGTAACTGCCAATTATCGCCTCGGAGTACTCGGTTTTTTATGCTTGAATGATATATCAAATTTAGGTCTAAGAGACCAAGTCGCTGCTTTGAAATGGATACAAAGGAATATTGCAGCTTTCGGTGGAGATGCCGACAATGTTACCATTTGTGGAGAAAGCGCCGGCGCTAGCTCCGCTGCATTTCATTTACTTTCCGATGCCAGTAAAGATTTATTTCATAAAGTAATTCTCATGAGCGGCACTGCATTATCAGTTTGGGCGTTTAATCTGGAATCAACAAAATCAGCATTTGAAGATGCTGAAAAAATAGCAAGTGTCAATACCAAAGACGACATTATTAAAGTTTTCACTGAATCGCCACTAGAACTATTAATAAAAGCTACCAAAGATGTATCAGTAAATCCAAGACATTTCAAATATTCGCCATGTGTGGAGACTAATAGCACAGATCCGTTCTTTCGAGACACTCCATATAATATAATAAAATCAGGACAATTTACCAATGTGCCAGTAATGATGGGTTACACTGAGTCTGAAGGTTCCTACTTCTATGGTCTGTTAGATCGAGCCTCAGTGGCAAAGTTAAACGACAATTTCGATGAAATGATACCATCTTTATTTTCTTGGTGCCCCTTAAATAGAAGACATATAGCAAATTCATTACGCACCCATTATTTTGGTTTCGAAAATATTACAATGAATTCTGTAGATAATTTAATTCAGTATTATTCAGATTGGGTGGCGTATGCTACTATAGATTCATTTTCAAAAGTATTAACAAAGTTTTCGGTTCAGCCCGTTTACAACTATTTATTCGCCTATGAGGGTGACAGAGAATTTGCGAAGACCTTAATTCCGTACCTTAAGGGGCCCGTGCACGCTGGGGAACTGTTCTACATCTTTAAACCGTTTGGTATTTCTTTGATTTTATCTACAAGGGACAGAAAATTTATCCAAAAATTGGCAACTCTTTTAACAAACTTCATGAGATATGGGTAAGTCTGTTAGAATTACAAAATTTAATATTTATAGAGATTCCGAGATATCACAAACACTAAACGTTCTCAAAAGCAAAATAATAACTGAAATAATTAAAATACATTGCAAAATATTTTATCATCAATGAAACTAATAAAGGAATATTTAAATTGAATCCGTTTATCGGCTCGAATTTTACAGTAAGTAGACGTCGCGTTGTCACACATATACAAATGATAAATTTAATTACCTAATTCTTATCACATAATTATTTTACTCCCCTGTCAATAGATATAAAAAAAATTAAAGTAGGTATTGATTCCCCAGCAATCCGACACCAAAGAAAACAAAACTTCTACCTCTACAGTGGCTTCGTGCAACATCAAACGCATCTAACATCTTCGTTCTCGACAAGAAATTCTCCACCCTTAGACAGGCACACAAACGCCACTCCGCACAGTTGTATCTCAACTTACTCTGTACATATGGACAAGCTGGGTTCGTACCTTGTGAAACAGCTCTAAACTGCTCATATACTTAGGTATATATACTGCCAAAATTATTGTCATTAATAAATCACAAAAAATCTTATCAGTTATACAGACCAAAAATGATTTACATAATAGTATATACTCAGAAATCTTAGAGAAATAACTCTAATAAACCTATGCGGAAAATTCAAGTGCTAGTTTTATTTTATGTATCATATACCCGGCATCTAGAGCGAGCAAGTTTAAATCAAAGCATAATAAATTCTTTATTGATAAAATCCGAGCTCAATATCTCGAAGACATTCAGCTTCAACAAACAATGGCGTGGAATAAAATAAACCAAGATAACAAACAGCGTGCAGCCCGCGGCCGACGCGGTGCGGCGACCAAACAGACTTTATAAATATGCAGATCAAATATTAAAAGAGCCACAAGATTCAGACCAGACATTTTTAAACTAGGGAAATATCAATATCAATTGTTTTGTTCAATTATGGAATGTTCATTCAACAACCTTTTCCAAGAGTAGTACGTACCTCCTGACACACGATATTGAAAATACTATTTAAAAGCCCATCAAACTATAGTCTTAGAGAAGATTTCATCTGTACACGAATATAGGTATATTATCGTGTACATATATCGTATATATATCGTGTACAGATGAAATATAAGAAAAACTTCTGGTTAAGACTAATGATTATATACAATTTTAATTACAAACAATATGTTATGCACTACAATGTATAAAATCGCCGAAAATCCTAACTACATTGCATCTAATTTTGATTTCTTTTTTACTTTTCGTCAGGCTCAAAGGTAACATCGATACATCATAATATTTTCTAAAAACATTTTATTTTTAATAAAAGGTTTATGGAAATTTCGTTCAGGTGATCAACCGCTCTATATCGATCAAAAGGTAAGGTACAACCTGACTATTTATTTACGATTGAATTACTATAAAAATCTTTAAATCAAAAGCGCGTGATATAATACTTAATGTTTACATGTGGATATCTATATAGTAATCTATTGATGAATAGAAAATATGCTTTTTCTGCAAAAGTAAATTTTATAAATATTACTCGAAGGATTCCTCTCACGTACCTAAGTGTGACAATCGTGCTGAGGTCACCAAGCACTACTGACATTTTCGCTTGGTCGATGACATTCAAGTAACAAAAAATTGTCCCACTAAATCTAGAGCTAGGTCATGACTACGAATCATCATAAGTTTTTGACGCAGTTGTTTAGAACCTTATTATGCCAAGTCATGAACTTTTATAACCGACACTGAATATAAAATGAAGTGTTTAAAAATTCTTTGTGTCTTTCGCAGTATTAAGTAAGTGCTCTATTGTTTCGTGATGCTGAGCTACGACCGCGCTCAAGTATATTATTCACTACTATTTTCCTAATAGATTGCATGCGCTATATCATCTGTAGTAGGTTTATTTTCAAAAAGTCCGCTATGTAAGTGCAGTGCACCCGCTGAACGTAAATATTGTATGTTTTCATTCAATTTCTCGCGGTGGCCGGCGCTCCATACTGTAATGGAGAATTCAAATAGCTCATATTTTATATTGATAGACAAATCTGCGATATGAGAATATATTTTCTTTTCTTTTTCTATATTACGCCTACTTACGTCCTTTCCAAATTAAATAGGTAAACCATAAAACATTAAATAAGTACCTACTGCGCTTTAAAGACAATCTAGTCGTTAAATATTCATTTCGGCACCATAAATAAATTTTCCGGTTTATAATTTACCCCAGACCAATTACGTGTTTTTACAAAATTTAGAATCCCCCCACATTTCTACACAATTATCGTAATTATTCAATGATTCGTTATAATCAATGGCCTCTACAAACGAATTCCAAAAATTGCTTTGATTTAGTATTTCAGTGGGGATCGTATTTGCATATTAAAAAAAATACCGAAGTAAATTACCTGATGCGATGAGATGTACTATGCTCTGACGTCTATACCTACTCGTAGTTGAATATATGTTTTATACATAAACAAGTTATCTGTGTCTGATAAATTTTCATGGGTGGACGAAATATTGGAAACCCATACGAATCCATGAATCGTCCTTGGTGGATGGGAAAATCGTAAAATACAGTTGTTTCGACATGATTTTTGAATGCTCTCATTGAAATGAGTCACCTAAACAATTGTAGACATGTTTGTTATTTAGCCGAGGACACCTACAAGAGAGTGAGCCGTACGCTTATCTGCTCACAGCGTGTTAAAAAGTTGAAGAATATAAAACCTTCGTTCGAACTTCCTAGGCAGAAGTGTGCACATGACAAAATCATTTACTGCTATAAATCCCACCATAAACTTATGGCATTCATTTCATTGTTGTCGAGGGCAATATAACGGTCGGTTTGAACGTGCGAGTCTCTCCAACCGTTAGGTATAAATAAAAAATCAAATAGACGGTTTAAACACAATATATTATTAAAAAAAGAAAACAATACAATATAAGAACAATATTGTAGAATCATCTTCCGAAAGCAGCGCCAAGTTTTCGCGAGACACACTGACACATATCTGTCATATTTTCATTTACCTATTTACATTTGAAAAAATGTTTTTTTCATTAATTTATAGAACTTAGATTAAGATACAACCTTACAGATTTCGCTTTTTCTCGATTAAATTGTGGTACACATTAAAATGCCTGATATAGTTTTATTAAAAACGTGTCAGTATGTCTAACTGTAGCTACAAAAACCGCATCCCCACTACTTTTAGATATCAGCATATGGTCATAAATATTACTTTATATTTTACATCAAAACAGCGACCAAAACCCACACGACTGATTTCAATCTTCAATCTGAGAGAGCATTGTTTGTATCGAGAGTACGATGTACATTGAAATAAAACTGTCTTTGGAAACATTCACCAAGATTTGGAGGGGAAACAGATCTTTTACACGATCTAATGAGGTCAGCAGTCCTTACAGTTGAATCGCAGTCGTGCGCTCTAAAAGCAGTGACGTAATCCTTAATTCTTATAACGAACTACTCACAAACAGTTTGTCTCATATGATAATTATTATAAATCATCTTTTTTAGCCAATTAATTAGCGGCTATCTAACATTTAAGTTATTTATATACTTTTATTACAAATTATTAATCACTATGAAAATAAAACTTAATTTAGAACTTGACAGACGACACATGAGAAAAACTAAGAAGGAAAGGTTTTGAATAGAGACAAAAATTAATATATTTTTATAACTATCGCTAATTTTTGCATTCCTTGACAAATTTAGGAGATTCGGATAATTACATGTATCTCTGTTGAACACAATGAGGCAACCAATTAATTGGCAAAGAAGAAGCTCGTTAATGTTAGGTTCAAGCGGTGGCACTATTAAGTCTTATAAACATGATGCGCCCATGCGACGACTTTCTACCAACAACTGATCGTAGGCCGTCACATACAACTGTATGTGGTTTCAAACCCTAAAGCACCTTCGTCTACAATCTCACTTTCACACATTTGTAGAGAATAATAGCTTTATAAATAAAAACTCTCAAACAGATTAGGTAAAATAGTTTTTCATATGTTGTGTGAGCACGAGCGAGTAGACTAGACGCCCATCTACACCGTTGTCTCCAAATACAAACTCATATACAAAATTATTAACATTCAGAGCGACCATGTTAGAAAAATCGTAAAATTATGTGAAGTGCTTGCTATCGTAAAAAATAAGTAGTGCCCCGCGATACAGATTATATTAATAATTTTTTTTATATAATTCTATAATATATCTATGAATTAAAACCAAAACGCTGTAAGTGGCATTGCGTGTTGCGCTGACGGCGTTATCTTTCTGCAGCATCAATAATTATCTATATACTATGAATATACGCTGAAGTATACACAACGCGATCACGCAGCCGGAGCACGGAGTCTCCTAGCCGCAACACTATAGCTACATTCGATTTTTATTATAATAACGTCCATTTCGTTGACGACACCGACCACCATTGTTTTTACTCACCACAAGCTTAAAGAATTTACTATTTTTATATAAAAAAACGATTTTTCTTCTTTATGACGCATTTGAAACTTATCAACACATTTTTTATTTTCAACCGTTTAAATTTTATTTGTATTGTGGCAAATTAGGAGTTTGAATATTGAACATGTCAGTAGATTGTTAAATCGGTTAGTGCCGGTAGGAGGATGCCTCGACGCGTCAACGTCTCGCGCGAGGTGAGCCGCGAGGTGAGGCACGCGCGACGCCACGGGGTGGGACGTGCGAGCCGCGGGCCGGAACGGGTCGGGGCCGGCGCGGGTGTCAGCGGCGCAATAGCGCGGGCAAGTCTGCGAATGCGCAGGCACCGAGAGACGCCCGCGCCATCCTCTTGAGCAGCTCGCGTGAGTGCGACACGCAAGCCTCTACGGGCGATATCCATTGCATGCCCTGGAATTCTACGATACCACAATGTAAAGTTTAAACCGTAACCTAATATAGCTACTTTTTTAACTCTCGTGGAAACAATGTAAGAGGCGGTACCTAATATCGCGGAGTTAAGCGCCTCGCAGACGGCCTCGCGACGTACGGGTTCCAACTGCCAGCCGAGCGGGCTGTCCCACGGATTGCTGTAGGCCAGCAGGCTGAACGCGTCCTCTAGCATGGACTTGTGATAATGGTCCTGAGACAACTTCTGGCTCATCGCGTACAGCTCCCGGCCGAAAGACAACATCCGCTCCACAGAGGCGCGACAGCCCTCACCCTCTATTACATTTACAATTGCTTTATTATATCTTATTCAGTTCAAGTCAATAACGGTCTTCAACTTCAACGAACATCAGAAATATTTGACACATTAAATATACATATCTAAATAGAATTGTTTTACCTGTAATGAAAGGTTATACCTTATGCGTATATGCGTTTAAAATTACATAAATATTTATTATTTATTTATAATGTAATCAAACCAATTACATCTTGTATGTAAACGGGTAAAGGACAGAATTATTTCAAGTTATGCCTTTGAATATCACAATACATCAAATAAAAAGGAAGTAATACTGTACAAACATATACATAATACTGCTAAGTACTTACAATTAACCATTGCTACAGTCAAGATATTAAGAGGTACTGTATAAAATAACGCATAACATGACAGCGACGTGAAGGGAATTCGGAAAAGTGAAAAAAAACACGTGACAACGAGAAGACGTGAATATACTGTTGCGTGCGACTTCTGTGCCTGTATGTGTGTGGTTGTGTGATCTTGAAGTATTTGTATAATTTTATATACATATCATGTGTATTGTATACATATATACCACATATTTATAGAAATAAAGAAACAAACATGCATAATGTAGACTTATTAATATAATATGACAACCATCCCATTAATATTTACATGCTTGTCCAATGTTTTAGTGAGACCTATGCGTAATAATCTTCTGACGCTTTTTATTCACACTGACACAAATTACACAATGGTTGGTGCTATTTCAGAGCTTTCTGTGTTGTTCTCGGAAAGCTAGGTATGCTGCGGCCATATATTTTTTAAGAGAACAAAATTTATGAGCAACATTCTGAAACTACCTTTTGAATATTGCTTCTGATAGTACGGAAATATTACGATTATATCATTTTTGTTCTTTTTTAAAAGTAGAGATGGATACTTAATTTTATTTATATTTTTATATCATATTTAATATCACTTTAGACGCAGCAATCCCTGTTTCGCTGAAATATGGGAAGTGAATGTGATTATTTGATCTCTATGAGTGACGATGTTTCAGAAGACAGTTTGGAAAATTACACATCACAGTTGTTAAAGAAAACAAGTGCACACGTGTTAACGTTAGATTGCGTACAGGGATCCCGTGTCGGGCGATGGCACCTGTGCCTTAGGTTCCGTCGGCACCGCAGTATGCAGAACACACAGCCAACGAATGTGTTACAGTCTTACAATCATCTTATTCGGTTATCACAAAACACTTTGTTCTTTCAGTATATATTCGTGTCCTTCTACTATAATCATTTCTTTTCTTTTTAGGTACACAAAATTCACAGTTTGCAGGATGCAATACGTCTATAGGTATTGCGGGCCTTAGTGTAGTTATTTGAGAGCACTTATTGGAATAGTGCAGATTGGACTTAAGCTTTACATGCTCGTAATATGCCGTAAAGAAGAACTTTGACCTTGTTTATAATGCACTAGTCACTCGTAATTATAGTGTAAGAGAACACACAATCAACACTTAGCGGATCTTTCTCACAAACTGCATTTTATAATCCTCCATTCGTTAAGCATACCACCGCCCAACACGAATCCCCGAGTCAATAATAAGACATGTTTGAGCGATACGCACCGAACCTGCGCGGTGACAAGAGGGCCGCCACACACGCCGTCACACCCGGCATGCCCTTCACCGGCTCCGAACCTACAACCACCACCCCGACCTCTCAGCTACCGCTTACCATCCCCTCTACTACGCACTACGCTACTCGGGCAACACTTCGACGTGAACATGTCTGCTCTGTTAGGCGACAGTTTACCCGATAATGCATAACGTATAGAAAAAGACTCCAGCGAATGTTATAAAGTTTATACAACGACAAAAAATAGGTAGGTTATTTATGAAGACATGTTCACGGTGAATCTTGCACTTCCAAATTTAACTCTCAGCCACGCCGTGTAAAACGGGAATACAATAAGTATTTTAAAATGGCTTTCTGTATTTTAAGTGGTACGGTGGCTGAGAGCAGGCGGCCGCTCGGCCATATTTAGATGTAATAACTTAATATACTGCAAGCGATCCGAAGGTCGCGTCCACATTGCTCTAAAAACCGCGATATAACAACCTCCCAAGGGCAACACGACCGAGGTTATATCGTTTCAAATGTTCCATTACTTCTGTGTTTGTACATAACATTCGATCGTGCTCCTGAATGCAATCGTCTTATTCTAGTATCTCGTCTCCTTTGTCAATTTGTCTCCTGTAATCACCAAATGTGATGATGCGTTGGCGCAAATGATATAAGAAGCTTTAAATGCAAAGACAAAGGTGCTCCTAGCACGTGAGACTTATCGAAATGACGTGCAGGTTTTCACTATATATGCCACAAAACATATCCTGCTTTCTTATATACGAAATCTAAAAATATTAACGTGTAAAATAGAATACATATGGACAATCATACTTCAAATCCTGCAAATAATCCATAACCAGGCTTCATATGAATATGAATTTTCAGCTACCTATAAACAGTGGTACGGAACCCAGGTGGAACTTATAATTTATAAGGAGTTCCTCCCACCCACCACATTGAATACTCTAAATGCCAGTGTATTTTTGACACTTGTTACGATTACTTTATTTGACTTCTAGGCTAGAGAGCCCTCGAAATAACTAGTCTGGCCATAAATACAGTTACATAAAAACTTCTCTTTTTTAATTATTTTAAAATTGAAACACGTTTATTATTTTAAAAACTTATTTCGATTTTGCGCCATTTTACATATTTTTTCGTGTTCATTATCAAATTACAATATAGAATGGGGTGTTAGGGAAAATACGATTGCAGTGATTCGTCTACCGAGACCAGAAAAGAGCGGGGCTGCCGCGTGTTTTTAGAACTACAAAGGTTGTTAATGCTGTCGAAGCCAGAATTTGTCGAAATCCCTTTAGAAAGCAAAAAATTTTATCGCGATAAATGAAAATTCCCGCTCGGACTCTGTCGCGTACTATAAAACAAGACCTAAATCTCAGCGCTTATCGCAGGTATACAGGACATGCCCTAAATTAATCTTTACAATTAAATGGAGTGGATCGATCAAAACGCTTTCTGTCGCGATACGCTGGTGAAAGGCACAGAAATATTCACTTTACCGATAACAAACTTTTGAAAATTGAAGAACTCTACAATAAGCAAAATGATAAAGTGTACGCACACAGTTCTAAAGAATCTGCTAAGTTGTCGGAAAAGTAGAACGTGGTTATCATCCTGCGCTAGTGATGCTTTGGTAGGGCGTGTCTTATCAAGGAGCCATAAAACTAAATTGTTGTGAAAAAGGAGTAAAAACTTCAGCCAAAGTGTATCAAGATACAGTCTTGGATCATGAGTGAAACCAGCACTCAGCAATACACTTTTTAAAAATATACCGTGGACTTTCCAGCAGGACTATGCACCTGGTCTTGAAACCAACGTTCCGCACTTTATAAGAATTGAAGACTAGCCCTCATCTAGCCCAAACCTCAACCCTTTAAGTCTTCAAATTATGGTTAGTTTAAGAGGACATGGCCTGCTCTAAACGACACGGCGACATTAAGTATCTTAAAAAATATTTGGAGCAAGCAATGGCGATATTTCCCTTGGAAACAGTGCGTAAATCTATACATTCCTGGCCAAACAGATTAAAGGCCTGTATAAAAGCTAAAGGTGGCTATTTCGAAAGAATATTTTTTTTCTTTTTTGCTGAAACGTTAATACATATTTAGGTATAAATTTTATTAATATTACATTACTTCATCTAAAAAAAATCCATTTTCATTTGTAACAGAACTTATGGCTGGACTAAGTATTCTAATAATAAAGTAATCTCTAGTTATCTAAGATGTTTATTTAGTTCTCACGTGCTAGTATCGTTAGCTCCACACCCGATCCACTCTAGTAAGTGCCGTACACAAGATTTTTGATATATTGATTATCATATTTAAAGGTACCACTAACAAAAGTGTAACACGTGTAGAGCTGTAGATGTCAGGTGGCGGGCGACGCGAGTAACAAGCAGAGCCGGGCATGAAAACTACTCATTAGTTAACTGTTACAAGAAAAACTTTGTTACTCTTCCTTTCCGCTTAGCTTATGTGTACAAATAAATAACAGACGACCTTCACTTGCCATTTTTAAAGTTCACCCATTTTTACGCACACTTTCGCTATACACATCACTTGGTTGACAAATGATTATATGACAAATAAAATTTATCTGCTAAATATAAAAGTAGTACATTATTAAGGCGAATATATAAACTAAACGTACACTTCGTCGAATACCATATGGATCTCCAAGGTATCAATGTTTTTCTTATAAAATTTGATCATGTCTATCAATGATGCCTATATTCACTGTTTAAAATTATATTTTAAAGAATGTTACCGAAACAATGAATATAGACAACTTTCCACCATGTCATGTATACCATTACTGAATTATGTAAATTTTATATTTTCTACAAAGTATCACGGTCATTAATAAATTATTACTATTTTATAATTTTGTTATTAAAATGGGATGGCGTTATTATTTATAACACAAGTATATTTGAGACATATATAATGTTATATAAATAAATGTTAAATATCCATTTATAATGATAAAAGTAACTAAAAAGCGACGAGCAAATAATATATAAAATGTCATAAAACAATTATATAAATAAAATATCAATGCATGAGTGACGCAACGGCAAACAATATGAACCATGTGTTTTTATATAAAATAATTTAAATAAACTCTATATGTATTAGTCTGTGACATGTGACATCATAAATATTAACATTTATAATTTATACATGTGGATTATATTTTTTTGTAAATATACATTACTTTAAAATATGTTCCACATTTGAAAGGCATCTGTTGTTCTGTCTCTTAAAGCGTGACATGAGAATACGAACCTGATACCGATACACCGGGTTTGTTTTCGGACTTATACAATAAAATCAAAACAAAGAATTGAAACTAGATAGAAACCCATTGTATATTCAGTGTTTTCTTTACTTTTATCACTTATAATGGTTGTTTTATGTAAATAGTTCCTATATCTCTGCTAATTTAGGACCAATTTAAATTATTATACATGTTTTTTAGAAATTAGAACTATTACGCCTGCCGGGTAGGCTACCTTTGTTCTGCTTAGAGACTTCTTACCGTCATGTGCACCGTTAGTTGAAGTGTTGGGGGCGACGCCCGAGGTGCTCTGCGGACAGGGGGCACCCGCAACTAAGGGTGCGGCAAGCGGAGGCGGTGCCATATCAACATCGCAGTTCTGCTTTTGTTCGGATATGTCCGTCACACCTGAAAAATATTAATTACAATATTAGTTCCACTCAAGTTGAATATTTACCATTTAGTCCTAAGTACCGACTATGAGTTGCTCTTTAAGTCACATTAGTAACATTCAAGAATTGATGACTGTAACCGAAACACACCTTATCATCTATGAACAAGGGTAGGTCCCAAGACGACAGTCGCACGTTTAATACTCGAAATGGCCATGATGTATTTGATACGTTTTAATAAATATGTTATACTAAGCAGAACCTACACTGCGCAAAATGTATTTACCTCTATAATAATGATCCCACTAAACTATACCTACTAAGTAAATCAATTTCCTGTTACTCATTGATCCTTCGAATGGGATGATATATTTAAGTAAACTTATTGTTTTGCTGACCGTTTGTATGCAGGCCATTGTGTGTGTGAGGAGCAGATGGATGTGCGGGGTGCGCAGGCGGCGCGGGCGAATGCGCCCGCGACGTGTGCGAGATGACGGATGTGGCCACGCCATTGTGTGCGCACGAGCTCGTGTCACTGCCATCACACATCTGCAGGTCATGACACATACATGATAATATAGAAAAACATTTTATTTGTTACATATCGTTGACAAACGAGCAAGTATCGCACCTCCGAGTCAGTCCCGTTGACCATCTCAACGAATTGTCGACACTTGAGCAAGAACAGCAAGTCGGTGTCGCGCTCGAGCAGGCCCGGGTATAATCGCCGTGCACTCTCCGTCGCCTCACCAATGCGACCACTCATCACTAGCTTCGATATCCCTGTAATTTACCACGTAACAACACCATAATTCAAATTTTTACCCAATTATCCACAAAAAAGCAACGAACGAGTCACTAAGAAAAACCTAAATCTACAATGAATATGTATAAGTGAATAAACGAAAGCTATATCTCATTTTTAAATTGAATTTTGATAATTGACTTGTCTGATAATCGATTTTTTTGAATATCAACATCATAGTTTTATTAATAATCATTACAAGTCCCATCAGATGAGACAAACATCCATGCCGACAACCCGTACGTGCGTGCTTCCGTAGTCGTAGCGCATCATACTAACGTTGTCTATTCTTGATAGACGCGATATCTTCATGTATGTGTTCACCGGTGGCCCGCGAAAACGCCTGCGCCGTGCTGCAGTACCCGTGGTGGACGAGGTACGTCGATACCATTCTAAAAACGATAAAAATAACATTCATAAACCATTATCATATAAATATATAAACAACACAGAAAAAGCTAGTGTACAAATCCTTAGCGTACTCTGTGACGTATGTATCAAATATGCACATCTGTTCTTCGTCACATAGCATACTGTATAATGAACAATAATTCTTTGTATAGACAATCGAAAATATATACGAGTACTAGGAACTGTTGTAATTAATTTAGATAATGAACCTGTGTAGAACTTGTTGCCACTGGCCCTGTTCATCTGGTAGCGGGAACTCGTCGATAGCCAGGCGGGTCCGCGCGCGGAGCTCCCGCAGCATATCCTCGATGTCGAACACGAACGGCTGCTGCCCAAAGTTGGCGTCTACCACTTCGCCTGGCGTTTGCAAGCCCACTGTCGGATATAGGTTTGGCTGCGAAAAGAAATGACGTACTATTACACTGCCGCCTCTTTCATGTACAAACTTATTTTATCATCTTTTAAGAATACTCCCGTTACAGTAAAGTCTCCCACCTCTCTAAACATACAAAGTGGTGCGAAGACGATAAAGGTATGACAAGTTCAATACCGTCACACGCACCGGTAATCCTCTGAAAGCAATGCCGAGATGGTGTCCATTCTTGGTGTAGAAGCAGGTGTTGTCGACGAGATTGACGCCACAGCCGATAACGTCGCCAGTGGTGAAGGTAGGTCCGTAAGGCTGCCCAGTGCCGGACGAGCAGAACGAGTGCCCGTCGTCGCCGTGGTAGCCATACGAGTGCTTGTCCCAACCTGCAAACGGGCACCGACGCCTTATTTCTCTATCTATTCGCAGGCGCGAGGCACTTGCACACGCTGTTACGCACCGGGCAGCCTGTTCATGTTGACGCCGTGCGCTGAGAGCCCGATGCCCATGTACCCGTCCCGGCCTTTGGACACGATGCGCACCTCGAAGTAGTATAGTCCGCACGCCGCTGGGATGGGGTGCGTCGCGCGCACACTGGCTGCATCTTTATGGGTTTTGCCGTGCCCTGGACGTAATTACGAGTCAGTTTCGCGAAAATAGACACTGATAATGTTCTTTGAATAAAATTGACTTTAATAAAAAATGTATTGAATTCTATATATACAGGATATAGGTAATACAGCACCGATGTATACAAGTACAGGATAAATCGGTACTGCTGAAATAGCCTTGTGATAATATGTGGCAATTTGGTTAATAAAGATTTATTGATACAGACAGAGATTTCTTGCATACCATCCTTTGGAAATTAAAAACTTATATTACGATGAAAAATTAGTGATATACTGGCGTCTAAATAACGTTAAGAGTATATAAATAATGAACACGGAACCCTGCCGAGTCTCAGAGAAAAAATAATCTTTCATATTAATTACTGTGGATCATACGATAGGCACAAGCGTCATGGAATATTACAGAGGCCTCACGCTTAATTTTGAATACATTATCTATAATCTTGCAGAAATTATTCATATTTATTCGATTAACAAATGTCAATGATTATGAAAGACGTAGTTGGAAACCTAATTTTCTAGACTCGGCGACAAACATTAATATTATCTTTAAACTATACAAGCAAAATATATAAACTTAATACATAACCGGAAAAACAATTGTACCCCTTAACATATACTTCACACATACATCAAACATTTACTCGTACAGCGCTAGTGAGTCACTAAGTAATATGACATTCTCTAGAGGCCGTTTGACCGAGCTTTGAAGGCCTTTTTATCTATGTCGAAATCTCAATATACACCACCTGTGATATCAAAAGTACAGTCAGCACTCTTACTCAGTTACTTACATCATTTAAGAGGTTTTATACCTGTGTTCGCTAATCTTAGCAGCGACGATTAATGCAGTAAATAGAAAAATTATTTAACTGTTTGACAAGTTAAAATTTTTCGAATAAATAGACTTTTATACTAATACAATAACGTTTCCCTTAATGTCTCTAATAATACAAATAGAAAGTTGGGTTATAACTTCATCATTATAATCATAATTTATTATTTATTTATTGAATACAATACTATGTGAATGTGAAATTTTATCTTTAACCTTTTCTGAGATAACTAAATATATTTTCATGTACTATACGTATAAGAGTTACTCAAATTTAGGTTACTAAATTAAGGTAGGAGTCTCACAAAGAGACTACGATACAACGGCTATATAAAACAAATACAATTATAGTGCGCTGTTCGGATAGCCATACACGTAGGATGTTATCTTTTGAATTCCGGCCAAATACGAAACCGTTTAAATCGCAAGGTCGATCGAGTTAATGACCTCGCTACCACCACGCTGCTCTAGCTGACACGAGCTTGTAAACAAAGTGATGCGTATCACACGCGCAAAACCAACAAAACAATTTCCCCTCTACGCCCTCCGCAATGGCTTAGAACTAATCTAACGCGTACAATCTCAAAACGGGAAATCCATGACAGCGCATTTCTGTGTCTATCTATAACTTATATTATTTAATAAATTAAATAATTACAGTGAATCATCCAATCATCAATTGCCTCATGTTGTTAAAATGTGAACTACTATCAAATTAACTTTATGCTCATCTGCCACGAGTTATTTGAGTGCCATACCAATACGATAAGCGCTGATAAACAAAAACATTTCGTAATTAGTAATACTAAACATAACTACGCGTTAGAATTATGCGGAAGTGTTCGACGCAAAATGAGGAACGATCCTCGCGTTTTAAAATAGAGTTCAATTTGAAGAAGAACGCGTGGACGCTATCAAGTTTATCAAGACTAGCCCCGGGCACAACTGCGTGCGCTGCCGGACACGCCTCGTCCCAGCAGACGACGATTTTACGTGCCAAATTTACAAGTCTAAACATAACTACTAAGAAAATATTACAGACTCTGATCAAAGTACTGGTCCAATACTAAAAAATGTATCATATTCATATATACTAAAAATTAAACAGATCTTAATCTTTAATCTAGTATCGTCGTAGAACTTCGCTTTTGTAGTCCGACGGGTATATCAGATCTCATACACGACATAAGGTATCAATTTATATTAAAAAAAATGTGCACCTAGGTTTTTCATGAATCTTTCAGATCTCTTTGTATAATGATGAAATTATGGTTTACTAGTTATTTTATTGGTAGCTTGCTTTCGTACTTTTTATAATCTTGCTGGAGCATTTAAATCGAATCTCGATCGTGTCAAAGAATTCAAACAGACTGCCATACAGACTACGAAGTTTGAATAATTAATTTATCGATTTCCAGTCAATACATTCAAACAATTAAAAATACAAGTTTAGATTTCAAATGTCAAGTTAACTTAAATCAAAAAATCAGGAATATTGAAAACCATCCTATGGCAGCATCTTTTAATCTAGTAACTTAATCTTCTACAAGAAACTTGGCCATACGTCATGTCGCGTACTCTGATCTTGTTTGTACATTATATATTTAAATATTTTCGATTTTCTACTTTTTTTTTTAGAATACGTTATCTAATATATAAAATTCTCGTGTCACAATGTTTGCTCTCGTACTTCTCCGAAACGGCTTAACCTATTCCTATGAAATTTTATATTCATATTCAGTAGATCTGAGTATCGGACATCTATTTTTCATTCCCCAAAGTGTTGAAGGTTTTCCATTTTTTTTTCTTTTTATTTTTTTTTTATGATACAGCCCTATATGTATGTGGCAAAATAACGTTTGCTGGTTTAGTTAGTAATTTATAAGGTTATCTGTATGCACATCGGCCAAAATTTCGAAAAGCTTTTGGCGTGGTGGTAAAAAAGGGTGTGATCAGTTTACTAAGTTTGTCTCACAGACCAACATATTCGTAATATAATATCATGATCGAATCAGGCGCAGACGCAACAACCGTACATTGCACCGCACCTGCGACGGCTCCTGTCCTTTTGAAAAATAAAACATGTCGATAAAGACAAACTAATAGGCAGACGTGTACAAGCCTTGACCTCGATTTCCAAACGCTTATGGTTTATGGTACATAGTAATGGTTTCATACACATATCATTAAGTTAATCAATAAAACCTAAAATTAAAGCATCGCTAATTCCAGCACAAAGTTTAAAAAAATATGTATACAAATTTCACTGGAAACGATTTTTTAATTTTAATCCAGTACAAAGCAGATTTGTGTAAGTTTACATATAAAACGCTGATTATATATTTAAAGAGATCTGAAGATGCACTTATTTTAAGAAATGATAACCAATCTCATCCGACAGTGAATTAAGTAGTTTTATTGGGAATATATTCCATATATTTCTTTATAAAACAAATAAAACTTTGAATCTCTCGTAGTGTTAGAATGAATTAAATTTTAGAGTATTCCAACAAGCACCGTTAATTAATGAACTGTTTCAAAGGCAGCTCAAAGTCGAGGTCACGAATTACAATGTTATACATAAGGCCTGGAGTACAAACTGAGCTGAATGCTCGCTTGTTGCCAACCGTCGTGAGATCTCAAGGCGAACGCTTTGCTGTATAACTATTATGAAAATCCCTCGTGTTTACTCTGCCCTGAACTAAGTTTGCTATTAGACACTACGACTGTTGCAAATGTGACGCAAAGCGCACGAGCACGCCCGCACTGCGGGTTTATATATTTCCACGTCAATACGATATTACGACATTATCTTAGCCAATTTCTCTTTTCACAATTTGTCTAATGAAATTAATCTGTAAGCACTTGACATAGCGGTTTTTTTGGAAATGATACGAGCGTCATTGGCCAAAATGGACTTTACAATTAACTGGATGTTCTGAGCGTGACAGCAATTTCTGTATTCGTGGCTCCTAGATCTCGGGTGCCTCGAGAGGACATGGGCTTCCGCAAATATATTGAGCATGTAATCACTTAAGCAATTGCTCTTTACAAATATGACACGAGTACGTAACTAAAAGCTCATCAAAACAGTTTAAAACTTCACAAAAGTCTAAAGTAAAAACAAATTTTAAAACTGAAGTTTATAAACTTGTTGAGTTTATCAACTTCAGATTTAATTACCTCTACATTTCAACTAACGTTTTTTTATGAAGTTCTTTACACACAGTATCTTGTGGCAGACTTTTTATAGATATACATTTTCGTGCAATTTTAAAGCTTTAGCATATAATGGACTGTTTGTGACTCCAAAATTCAATAATACTTAGGTACACGTGTACTATACCCGAAATACTAGTTTAAGTAGTGCTAAAGGAAGCAAAGGGTAGGAGGAAGCAAAACAAGAAACTGCACAAATACATTATGTTAGGTAAAAATTGCTAACAAACAGAGCACAACATCTGAATTTTTTGAAACTATCTATGTAAAGCCAATTAAAAACACAATCGTATTAACGTAGATGTCGAATTATTTTTATATCACTTAGCACAAGTATGAACCGCATTTCAAAGCATTCGTATTTCATTACATTGCTTTGAATTTTTTTTAAATTCGAAAGAATAAGAATACTTAGTTATTTGTTTAACATAAGGACATTATTAGACCACGAGGTTCTAAGGCGGAATATTGTGCAATGCCCTGTTTGTTAACAAGATCGATTTATATTATGGCATACACGTACGATACATCCAGAGACGTAAGTGGAGATAGGGCAGGTGGGGCCTTCTTCCGGGGCCCTGCGTCCCACCTTACAAAAGAGAAAACCATGTCCATTAAATAGTTCACACGAGCCCCATACACCACTTACGCGCCTGGCTGCTCGATGGCGATCCATTCCCGACGTCCCGATATCGATACCGATTAACAAGAAGCTTTAAACGTGAGTAAGAAGCAAAGAGAGAAGCCAATGAAGCGAGTACTCTAGGCAACTCTTGCGAATTTCACATTGAATTGAAGTTAAGTTAATAGATGATACTGGCTGATGCTTTGAGCTAGATAAAAATGCATTATCAATCATTTTAAACTCACGACGCACCCCGCAGCTAATCCAATAAGATAACTTCATTCAATGTTTGCAGTATTAAATGTAACGCATATCACGCAAAGCGAAATCTGTGACGTCATTGTTAGCATGCAACATTTCCTCGACTACCCGCAAACGAGCAATTAGAGCATAGTGGTGCTATGGAGCCGAATAATTTATCCTCTACTACTAATTACATTAATATTAAACGTATAACTAATATACTATAAACTACTTAACTATCGCTTTGGAAATATATAAATTACATAAAGATGACATTAAGGTCTCTCCTTCGCGAGTTAATGTTCCATTTACGCCTTTGCGGCCTACATTGAGATGTGGATTGTGTCAATAATATTATTATATTCTTAGAGACAGGCGACCGCATAACAGCAGGAAGCTAGCTCTCATATTATCATTTTCATAATAGAATTAGGTTTTCTGACGGATACAGGCTTTTGTTGTGTTTACAGTCGCACGGCGCAGCTCGATTCATTGTTTTATCGACAAACAAAACATATCCCTTATCACTGACTCATTATGGCCCCGATGTGTAATTTAATGAATGTTTTATGAATTAAAGACGTTGTCATAATGCTATCGAATATAGTCGTTTATATTTAAGTTTTTACATTTCAGCTCAAAATTGTCGCGGATGTTTTAGTAACAGCGAAATGAACTTGAGCCAGTATTGGCGCGACCTGCTTCGAGTGGCGCCTAACTTGACACCGATACACAAATCATTCTACAGACACGACACATTTAACAAAATAATGTATTTGAACAACTCCGATATAAAATATTAGAAATTATCGACCCATTTTAATAAAACATGTCTATATGAACACTGTTTCAAAAATAAATTAGATCAAGTAAAGCGTTATTGCATAAAATACAAGAATAAATGTCATATTTACTCAATTGAAACTGAAACAATTTTAAGAGAATATTGACTGTAAGTACTTAACTTGAACGTAACTTACTAGGATTAAACCTAGTAACTTGTTGAAGTGCCCTCCGTTATGATGGTACATACACATCACATAAGACTCACTCAGAGAAATTATCAACCTTGATATTTCTTACTTACTACTTATGTCTGTTTCACGATTATAAATTGAATACCGTATATCTCGAGGGTAATAAACATTAATACACCTAGAAACATTACCTAAAGAAAACATCGCGCAAAAACTGAAACATCCTAATGTCAAATGTAACCGAGTACTTCAAATTGCCTTTGTTTTAACGCTGGGTCTTTTCAATGTAAGCGAAGTCTTCTTTGCTGAACATAGAGTTCACTTTCCAACACAAAATTATCTAATTCACAGACTTCGTAGCAGATGAAAAATATTAAGATAAGCCGTAACACCGGAGGAAAAGGTTGAAATTTTATTGACGTGTAATAATGCGAGGGTGGGGATCACACGTGGCGACCCAACGCAAGCGAGCTTGACCTAGTTAGTAGATGCACCATTTCGGTGATCTTTCGAAAGCCCTTCGCCAATACCCGACTGCCGATCTCATCACAATTATATTCTACTAGCGATACCCGATGGTTTCAACCGCGTCAATTTTTTTTATTATTTATTTTGATTCTGAAAACAGAGCTAATAAATTCAAACACGTAAAACTGACCGATATTATTTCATGTGTCTTTACGACTTTGTTGGGAGCTAATACATTTCTAAAATAAGCTTAAATTTCACTTTATATATCATATATCATCATATATCAGTTATCTACCAGTGAATTTCTTATCTACAGCAGGTCAACCTTTTCAGTGCCTAGCGGGTACAAAAAGTCAAACTAAAATATTATAAAATTTGTTTCAGTCATATACATTTAGAAAAGGGCTGTTCTTTTGATATCACACAAACACTTTAATTTTATTCATGTGTATGTTCACATAATAAATCAATTTAGAGCGAACTTGAATATGTGAATTTCGCCCTTATATATCGATTAAAAATGTCATAAACTACAAAAATTATATTTTAACTTTTTACAGTTGAGAAAAATATCGAAATTCTGATCAGGTTTATAAAACAGCGTTCATATATTTATAATACGTCGATACGCAGTTTGCTCGATAAATGTATGTTATATACATAAGTCAAATGATAAGTATGTACTTAATTTATGACGTCAAATTACTGAAGTCACCACCACCGCCAAGTTTCAAACTCGACTTTCGATGGCCGTCTCTAAATATATAAAAAGGAACATAAAGTTTCTGATATTGTTGACCTTTAAACAAAAGTGTAATGACTTACAATTAATTTTGAACCCAACTGCATTTCTTAATTGTAAATACCTCTAAATTTGTTTTGTAAAAAATTAACAACTATAATTATCTATTACTAGTTTATAGTATGTTATTTTGGCAATGTGCCGAAGCCGCCTTCCTCAAACGCGCCATCGCTATCTTGTACACTTATTTGACAAATATAGAAAGCGTGATCTAAATACTTGTTTACATTTTATATAAGTATGCCATAATATACTATTAAAATGAATTTTTAAATTAAGAAAGCCACAGAAGCCTATTTTGGAACATCTAGTCTCTACATAGTGGTGAAAGAGGGTTATTAATGTTAATGATAATCTATAATTTTTATACAGATAAAGGCATTGGCCTTGTAATTAGATTCAATCGTTATTAGCCAACTGTTTCCCGTTATGTCGGGCAACACTTTTCGTAGGTGATACATTGATACATTGACAAAATGTATACGCCTTATATGAATATAATTTTTTTTTTGAAAAACCAAAAAATCAGATTGAAACTAATGTCACGTCTTGGAATTTAAGCCTTGGAGGTGTATGTAAAATGATATTAAGAAACCTTACCTTAATCACCATGCCAACTCCAAGACAATAAATTAAAATCCAAACAATATATACATATGAATAAATTTTGATGAATACACTACATTGAATGTTACTTGCTAACTAATAAATCAGCGACAATTTTTTTTTTAATACACAATTATACTAAAAATGTATAACATTACAAGTGAAATAACTTTATAGATAAGAATTTCCCTTGAAACCTATCATAGCAATTTAACTAAATAGAAGTAAATATTTTATAAAGAGCAAGGTTGTAATGTCGAATGTCATCTAAATTATCTGCGGTACACAGAGAAAGTACAGTCAAATTGAGTTGGAAATGCGGTCTTCATAAATTTAAGTTTTTAAAAGACAACTTTTTATGAAGGTCGTGGAATAGAAGAAAATACGATATATTAAATTGCTATTTGCCACTCACATTTTAATGTTCAGTAAAGAATAGTAATCTCTAATAACATTTAAAACTTAATTAATATGAAAACCTAATAAGCGCTTAAGCGAAGACAATTGAAGTACAGGCATAATAACCTGAGTGCTAAGTTCATTGACTGCGAACAAAGACGACGCAATAAGAACAAGTCAGATCCAGTTAGTGAGTGGCGTCCCTATTGCTCCTCCTCCGTAGAGAGACGGCACAGAGGATCTAAGATAAAACAGAAGTGCAGTAACAGACGGGACGTGATTGGAAAGTTGATTGGTACAATGTTCACATTACAGTTACTTTCAATCACATAAAATGATATAGCCTTATTGCCCACGTCCATAAGCATGATTATGAAATGAGATATTTTAATATTAATTGTCAGTAAACATGACCAAGCCCGACACATTAAAACAGCTGTAAAAAATAGCATCACATTGTTTTGTTTTAAATATATGAGAAATATTGTAGCATTTAAATATAAAGTAATTAAACCTCAAGCTAGTCAATCGATATTAGTAGCGAAACTATGATATGTAAACTGTAAGTTCGTTACGTCTCATCAATATATAAATAAAAACGAATATAAACGTATTGCTAAGCGCAAACCTCTAATACGGTTTAACCAACCCGCACCCCAAAAAAACTGTTATTAGTTGTTAATTATAACATGTCAGTAGAAAAATATATGAAATCATATGCTGTTCGAGTCAGATATAGTAACATAAGAAATAAATTTATTGCAAGATGAAATAGTATTCAAAACATAGACGTGGTTTTCTATGGCAGGTTTTGTGTATAGGCGTAAAAGAAAATCTACCCACATACATAAATTTAATAGGAGTGAAAACGCGGGGCGCCAGCGATATATACAAAGTTCGTAGCAATGTCAAACAGTTCGAGACATAAGAAAGGAATAAATATATCTCTCCTCTCATAATTCACGTCCATGGACACGGATAAATTTATGAGAGTTCATTTATAGTAAGTTGCACGCACCCCGTGACCTGATTACCTCCACGACCTTTCGATGTCTTGGGGTGATATACCCGAAATAACATGAAATTAAATATCATAAGCAATTCGCTAGAAGTAGAATAAGTACAATGAAATCCTTGCAATTATGGGAAACAAAGTGATCATTATATTGAATAGACATTTTTTTCCATTCCACATAGTTTATTATAAGTTATAATAAGAACAATAGAATAAACATAAATAAAAACTAATAGAAACTTATTGAAATTGTTATTCATAAATTAGTTTTCTTGTATTGTATAATTTTAACAATATATCTCAATTCATGTTTCCGCATCAATGTCTAAACACTTGATAAAGTTCTATACAACGGACGCCATATTTGTCTACGAATTATGTTTAATCATGTTATTTCTTGAGTATACTCACCTTGTGACATAAACGTTTTGTGATTAACCGTTCTTGCTAATTTCGCCACCTTACGACAAACAGATAATTATTTTTCAATATACGCCTATTAAACTTATCGTAAAAAACTGCACATAGTCAATAATATAACATGTGCAAGAAACATTATAAAAATCAAACACTTCAACTTTATTTCTCATCCGAACGCAAAAATAATTAATTCTTACCATAAACAATGAAACAACGCCTACATGTTACAACATCATAAACACGTAGTGGAATATCAATCGAGTGTCGATTTGGCTTCACATGCGTAGCTATCACCTTGTACCCTGGCATTAACTCAAACAAAAAGCTTAACAATGCTGCAATGTGTTAATTATCCCAAACTTATCCCTTTTACAAATTAAAAAATGCATCATCTTCTTGTATTGTTTTTCGTAACCAAGACCATATTAAAAAAAAGTCGCAATAATGAATACTTTACAAGATCGTTGATCCAAATGTCTAATTATAACTAACCATTGTGACAAGATTTTACTACGTTTTCATAAAATTAGATCGATATTCGTCTACAGGTCGTCATTTTGCCCATCGATTATGAATTTTACATCGACTGCATCGGCGTCGCAACTGGCAACGTATATAAATAGCGCTCGAAGGCTTTGTGAAACAGACTGAAACAAATCATAGTCAATACATTACTAATTAATGAGGATTTTCAATGCGACCCTTTCCCTTTAAGACAGCGATATCACAGTTCATATTACACACGAGTCATTGATCCTTAACAGGCTATTCTCATCTTAACGACCACATAACCAAAAGTAATATGATTAAAGTATATATGATTCTAATATTTAGAGTGAGCGATAACTATTTATTTACATCCTCCGCTTAATTTTGGGTCGCAACACGAAATCGCATTGGAACCCTTTCGAAAAAATGTGATTTGGGCTCGTACCCTCTCTCTATTGTACATTATTATAATTATATAAAAAAATAATTTTTAATCTCAATTATGTCTAATTCCTAGTCAAATGACAAATAAATCTACAGAGACAATGGGTAGACCCTAAATATGTCGTCTGGAGTCTAGACTCTAGTCTAGACGATTTTAGGTAAAGTGCATTGGCTTGAATGGGCTGGGTCGACACCCGACTTCACAATTGATTTTAACTATATATACTGTAGAAATGGAATACATTTTTTTTGCAACTTCTGGAAGCTTCAGAATTTTATTCATTAGTCATAAAAAAATTAGTTGGTAACAATGCTAAAAATTTCTGCATATTTTGAAAAAATGAATAATAATTTAATGAAGTCATATGATAATTGTGAATCTTATAAATACCAAACTCTTAGTTATTTTAATATGTTAAATTATCTTCATAAATTATTAGAAATTACTTAAATTGACAAATTTAAACCTCAATAATAATGGTAAACAGTATTTTTCACTGCCTGAGAAAGATGCTACACAGAGAGTTATGAAATCACTTCTTAGAACCCATACCCTATCACTAATATACTGCTTACAAATTTTGCTTAATGGCAAATAAAAAAAAATAATCTTTCTTGTATTTTATGCTCCATATTATATTTACTTAAACTTTTGCCCAGATGGTGACCTATAACCACAATTCTTATCTATGAACAATTGTCATAAAATATCAATATTGCATATGGATAAACTTTCCTTTGTTTGCCCATTTTTATTCAAGATGTTAGGTTTATACTTAAAATATATTAATGACTAGTAAAATAAATTTTTGAACTTTAAAATTGTTTATTTGATGGAAAAAAACATATATGTGTTAGATAAATAAATGCTTCCCCTTAGCCTGGAAATTTTATAATTCAAAGTTACACAGTATCAAATAATAAATATGAATACATGTTGATTATTGCTATGCAGGCGCATGTTATTTTTAAACAAATCAACAAATAATAAGTATATTTAATTCTCACCAATATGTAAAATACATGAATATACAGGTTATAACACAAATCCTTAATATATAATTCAATGATATCCTATCGCTCTAGGGAATGACAGGTATCATTAAACAAACCTAATTGTTATCTAATTGATATCTAATGAAAGTCTTGATAAAAATTTTTCTTTTCACTAAATATGATAAAAAAATTAAAGAAAACTAGCATAATAAATATACATCAAAATAGGCACCAAGGATATCATAAAAAGGTGGAAAAACCAAAAATATAATTTTCACAAATTACCAGATGGTATCTATAAATAACTGGTACAGTAATTTGTTTAATATATAATAAACTGGCATGACTTAGGAAAATTATGACTTCACATTATAAAGCCCCTACATTCTTACTTTAAGACTTTATTTTAGTTGTTACTGTTACTCTAGATTTCCTTATGTTTGCGTAGTCAAATATACATAGAGAAGATAAATTTATTTACTCAAGTTGATTAATTTGTATTTATAAATTACATTCAATGTTATGACGAAATACAACAATGACTTGCTTAAGTTTGCTAAATAGGTACATTGTTAGTACTACGAGATTATTTCATTCAACGTTAAACGATGTCGTATATAGAACACAAAAATACCTTGCCTGTCATTTGTTCAAAGGAGAGACCTTAATTTATAATTATACATATATTATATCGAATCACCAGGTAAGGATTAACTTAAATATTCATATCAAGCTCTGTTTAAAAAAACGCATAAGCATTTTTTATTGTGTGTTGATACAAAATAGACGATCAGCTGATTTCTTTGTTTGAATGACGGATCAGTTTCAAACCTATCGTTTATGCTGACACGTCAATTAATATCCTCGACCAATACCTCCAATAAATAGATAGGCTGGTACACGAAAACATATCAGGATATTAAAGAGGATCGTGAATAACTATTCCATAAACAAACCTTGAAAGTACTTACCTTTGTAGTGCACTCTAAGATTATTCTGCGATAGTCCAATGTAGCTAAATTTGTCCTTTGTACTCCAGGACCTTGGCAACGGTGTTTCATCTTCATTCACATTGGGATAAAGCAATTTTAAACGATCTATTGTATCACTTTGCACTTGATTTTGGCAATCCATCGTCCCTCGTCCACTACCCATCGCAGCCATTTCTGATTTCCGTATTACTTGCCTGTCAGTGACGTCACGTCCAACTTTTGTCAACACGTTGGTAACACTACCTGTCGACATTCGACATCACCATAGAATAATAAAGAAAATATATTGCTAGAACTAAATTATTATAATGAGATATTATATACAAGATTTGAGCTGCCCAAAAAATAACTACAAAACATATATATTAAATTATATAAATCTTGTCAATATTTCAAGTAGTATATATGGCATAAGCACAAAAGATTTATAAAAATATCAAAACGAAATAAAGTAATGATCCGACAAACTTATTTTTTTATCTAGAACTACGACAAAAAAGATAATCACTACAGAAACCGTAAAATTAAGAGATAAAATACAGTGCTAAATAACATAGGCATACTGCATGGCATTTTGTTAATTTTGAATCATTTACCTTAAAATATGCAAGAAAATAGTCCAATGCCAAAACATCTCAAAGAAATTGAAAACAGGATAATTGAGAAACTAAAATTTGTAAAAAGGAGTAAAACAGATTTGTTAGAAAACAAACAAATATATTTCGATAAAATACTTGAGGTTGCCTTACTTACTTAATAAAATAATGTTATGAGCCTTTTATAATTATGTATATTCATTATATTTTCATAATTACAGGTGTATCGCAGTGCACTGAAAGAATTAATTGACAGGTCAATAACATATTCATCCATTTTACAAAGTATTAAAAGTGCTTATGAAGATTCTTTGCACATTCGAAATGAACGTATAAAACAATTACTTGTTCAAGATGTAAGTTTACTTAAACATTAAAATAGTAGGTATTCTGCATTACAAAAAAAATGGTCTCCAGTATCTTCGTTTTGATTGATCCGAGCAACTTAAGTTTTAAGTTAAAGTTTAACTAGTCCTAGGTACTGATTTTATTAAACATCATACATAAAATATAGTAATGTCCATAATAAAATAAATTTTCAAAATATAGAACACACCTGAAGACGATATTATATATATTGAAATTATTTTATATTAAAATAATTAAAATAATTATTTTTTGATATTTTCAACATAGTCGCATAAGAATAAACGTAAATATATAAGCCGGTTACACACGTAATTATAATAAGAACAATCTCCACGGGCAACACTCACTTCTTCGGTCACTGTCTTTAGGCGTTTTAAATGTTTTTCGAATATTTTCTTCTTCTTAATCAACTATTCAATATTGTTTATGAATATAGGCATAAAACAATAACAAAAACTACTTTTGTTTTATTCTTATAACGCATAGTATTTGCATAATCGAAGAATAATATATTAAAAATAAACGAAAACTTTTATGAGACAATTCTTAGTTATAAATAAGAAAAAAATTATACAGCATGACAGAAACATCGGATAGGCATTGCGAAAATAAAAAGATATATGTATTAGATGGCGGATTTTCCTCTCAACTGTCTCGACACGTCAGGGTCGCTGCAGATGGAGATCCACTGTGGACATCTCGTTTTATTCAAACACATCCTCAAGAAGTTATTAAAACTCATTTAGACTTCATTCAAGCTGGTTCTGATATTATATCCACAAACACATACCAAGCCTCAGTCGATGCTTTCGTAAGACATCTTGGAGTATCCCCTGAAGAAGGTATATCTTTAATTAAATATTCCGTAATATTAGCTCAGCAAGCTAAAAGGAAATACGTAGAAGAGTGTAAAGTAAACGATTTTCCAATACGAGATATTTTGATAGCCGGCTCTGTAGGGCCTTTCGGCGCATCTTTGAATGATGGTTCGGAGTACAATGGCAATTATATTGAGAAAACATCAGAAGATGTCATCAGAAACTGGCATAAACCTCGTTTGGATGCGTTAGTTGAATCTGGTGTTGATATAATCGCATTGGAGACTATACCCTGTGAGGCTGAAGCTCTCGTCCTCATTAATATGTTGAAAGATTATCCTCAGTCTAAAGCGTGGATATCCTTCAGTTGTAAAGATGAAAAACATCTTGCACATGGAGAGGTCTTCCAGGAAGTAGTAACAAAGTGTTGGAAGTTAAACCCAGAACAACTTTTGGCTGTTGGAATGAACTGTTGTTCACCAAAATTGGTTGCAGACTTAATAACGGACCTTCAAAATAAAATACCAATTATTACATATCCTAACTCTGGAGAAAAGTTTATTCCTGAATATGGTTGGGAAGATGATCATTGTGAACCTTTACATACCTTTATACCAGATTGGTTAAGTCTAAATGTAAAATTTGTTGGTGGTTGCTGTAGAACCTTCTGCGAAGATATAGCGAGTATCAGACAAGAAGTTGACAAATGGCTTGAATATAAATAATGTTTCCATTTCCTCTTATACACTAGATTTTCATGCTTCTTTGGATCCATGACTTTAAAACTATTCCTACTTTAAAGACTATGTAAGTTATATATTAAGCTATATGATATTGGTATATTAATTAACTTTACAGAGAGTATTTGGCATATCTGCTCATAAAAAGCAGAGAGATCACAAAGTGAAGCAATTAATAACAGAAAATAATACCTTACGAGAAGATAATATTAATTTAAATTTTATGATTTCAAAGTTAAAAAAAGATAATGGAAAGGTTTGTAAGTTTAACTAAATGTAATGTTTTAAAAGACTGATTAGGAAAATATTTGTGACGTCTATTATTATATTGTGTGTGAAATATATGTGACTGTTTTACTGTGGAGTGTAATTTCAAATATTTTGATTTCTTAAAATGTTTCGCTTTCATTTTTGTATAAGATCTTTATTACATGTGATGTGTTCAATGTTTGTTTTATTGTAATGCTTAGATTGAAACTGTCATCTCATGTCAGAAAAGCTTAATTGAAATCGAAAAATTTAAAACATATTTGAATATACTAACAAAAATAAATATATATGAAAATGAATTAATTATATGTTCATTACATAATTATATTGGATTATCTTAGAAATTCATAAACCAAATAAAAATTATAATACTGGATTGTTCGGAATTGATTTTGTGACTTGGAAGTAGACAAAAGCTTTCCTTTCTTTTCAAAAATAAGAAAATCAAGGTAAGGATTTTTAAATTATAGTTGAAGGATGAAAATTTCTCTGACTATCTATCACTGATGCGCGAGCGAGACGCTCGTTACACGCTATATTTTGAGAACGTGTCGCTGCACCTCAAGCTTAAAGAGCTGGCCGGTGG
>JAOSYY010000003.1:2413679-2441619 GCA_025727935.1 Hebomoia glaucippe
CGCGAGCGAGACGCTCGTTACACGCTATATTTTGAGAACGTGTCGCTGCACCTCAAGCTTAAAGAGCTGGCCGGTGGTCCAGATGAAGGGGCGCCAGGAGACCCTGTCGTACTGAGAATCGCGCTAGATAGGTGTCGGTATGTTAGAAATTTGAGGAATTTTTCCCCCTAAACATCACTACTTATTACTTAAGTGTTATAATTTTCAGTGAACAATTATCATCGACTCAGAATGAGCTTAAGAGGATGAAGGATGAGTACGCCGAAACAGTACCGCGTCGTGACCACGACTGGCTCGAAGCAAAGTATTTTGACCTGGAAAAGCAGCTTCAAGCCATTCATGCTGAATACGACGAGTTACACAGCAATCATAAGAGACTAACTGGTGTGATATTTCTTTTTTGTATTGTAGTATAGAATATAAATTCGTGTAGTCCATATTAATAATAAATTCTTATAATATTTTTATGGCATTCAAATTTTTTTGATATATAATAATTAAAGGGCTCGTGTAAGTAAGAATTATCTAGGAAATCTCGCCACCTTTACCATATATGAGATAATTTCATTACTATAATGAACAATGAAGTTTAGTACCCATTCTACAGCTCAAAAGAAAAGCATTGAAGAGGAGCTTATGGAATGTAAGGAGCGGTGCAGGGAACTAGAAAGAGCCGGAACTCCTAGACCTCAATGGGAGATATGTGCTGACTTCATCGGAGGCGGAAAGGAGAGGTAAAATTTACTCTTAGACAAAGGGTTCCATTGACTCAAAGTTATATGCTTAGAAAGCCAGGTGATTCCAGGTGGTGGCAGCTCGCGATAGGACTGTCGTCCCGCGACAAGCTTCGCGTCCTACTGAAGGAGCTGGGGCCGGCTGCCGAGAGCGAGCACTTGGAGTACTTTGATGGACTGGTACATATTATTTACAGATGTTACAACTTTCAAGTGTATTAGGGACTGCATAGCTGGTTGTAGTTATAATACATAAACTCAGTGATAAAATTATTTGCAAGTGTTACTAATTTGTGTTTTCGTAGTTAGTTTCATATCCAAAATGATTATTGTGTTTAGTTAAGATATTGTAATTGCTGTTAAATTGATATAATTTTAAAATATTTATTATATTTGTTGTATTAACAGGGTATGGACCCGATGATTCCACCCTATCTCCGATACGAAGGCAAGGTGCGCAACTTGCGGATATCCCGCCGTGAAGTGACCGTAGTCATTAACGACATGTGGCTCAGCAAAATGCGCTTCGGACAAGATATGACCATGCAAGATTACGTTACTAAATACTTTGAAGATAGGTATTGCTTAAGAATTAACTCGCTTCAACTCGGCTTTACTCCTCTAACGTGTTTATATCAGGTTCTTCAACCTTTTGTGAGCAGGCCTTATCTGTTTTGGCTTGTCATACGCCATAGTAAACTAATATTATATTATTAATACATGCACATATATAATATTAATACTATAATATGTGTATGTATTATTTCGATGGCTTCTATTCATTCTTCCTTATTTAAAGATATCAACAGGCATCAGTTCGCGCAGAGTGGGCATATAATGTGTGTGCGGGGGCGGAGCAGATGCTGGACGAGTCTCAAGTAAAGCTGTTCTGGGGAGTCTTACACGGACACCTAAGCGAGGACATATACTGGGGCCTGCGTGCGCAGTGGCTGCTGCTCCGGGAACACCTCTATAAACATAGCAAAGATGGAGAGGTAACGTCCACAACATCGTCTTAAAAGGATCGCTAAAGGTTTTATAATGGATGTAAAAAGTCGGCTGGCGCGCCTTAGCTATAAAATCGAATGCTGTGACAGTCAACGGCATGATGCAGTAGCATTTGATTACCGTACTTACTATTTATGCATTTATTTACAACATTCTTTGTACATTTTTGTAATTAGAATACGTATATGTTAATGAAACTCTACCTTTTATTTTCTATCATCTGTTATAAATTTTTAGAATTTTAATATCAAGATTTACTATAATGGCTTTATAAAATTACCATCCAAAATTAGAATCTTAAAACTTTTCTTATATTATCTTTTATATACGCTTTATACGGTTTAATTCCAGACAATTACGATAGATGAATTCGAAAAGATGGCGCGGGCAACGTTTCCTTTGAAAAGCGAAGTTGACATAAAGAATTTGGCAGATGTCGTCAAGAAACAACTTAAAATAAAAATCAACTGCAACGAAATTAATTTGGATAAGCTCTTTCATGAAGTGAGTTTGGATTGGAAAAAACAATTTTTTATTGACTTTCGGTATTTTTCGCTTTTTATGATGATATATCTATTGTGGGACTCGCCCTTGGATCGCATCATAAAATAACAGTCCATCACTGATCTATTTCATTAAAAATATCCAAATTCGATTAGCATTGGCACATCTGGTTACGTTTTGAGATGAAAATGTTATGAAATACAAATTTTTATGACACATGCGTTACCTAAGTTTGAAATACATTATAATCATTATTTATTTGTATTTCTTGTAAGAATGAAGAAGGATTTGATCGCATCGAATTAGCCCGTGAACTCTACCGTCAGCGGCAGATAGCACAGGACAAATACATCCGCGAAGTGGCTGCAGAGCTTGGTGGACGCGTCGGCAATCGCACTGTTAGCGTCGACAACCTTAAGCGTGCCTTCGCCATTGTGGACCCTGCTATAAGTGAGATATCTCACCTTCACCTTTAATAAGAATAAGACATTTCCTTTACTTTTACATCTGTCATTAACAGAACAGCTGAAGTTCAAGTAACCGCAGGTGATTCACAGCCAACAGACATCATTAATTGTTCAATATCCTTATTTATTTTCCTTCCGAACATTAAAAAATGCAAAACATGCGTTACAGTACTTCACGCCCTTCCATCTATGAATGATGGTACGTAACCTGTATGAAACTTATAATATCCTAATGTAATGATATGTATGTATATAAGTTCATTTACAGAAGCTCAACACAATCTTTTATACACACACTACGTAACAATTTCATGAAATGTAAAACACGAATGCTATTTATTCCCAGACCACATTCGCGTAGAGCGATATATTCGGTGGGCATTTTCTGATCAAACATCGGAGCTGAAAGCTATCTGTCCACTGCCGCTGCGCACTGTACTTACAAGACTTGCCGCTGGGGACATTGAGAGAGTTGGTCCGAGGTCGAAAGGCACACGTCGCTACTATAAATAAATTTTGTCATTGGATCTGCTTAATTCAATGTATTCAAAAATATTATTATTTACTAATATCACGCTTTTTATTTAAACCAAAACCAAGAGATAACTTTTAAAGCGTGTATATGCGCTTCAAAACATGTATTAATATACGATAAATTTGCTTTTACCGTTTTCTGTTTGTAAATTGTTTCACTGCCGTCATTTACTTTCTTGCGATTTTTTAAACAAAATTTGAAAATCTAGAGAGTCTACAGTGGTTAGTAATCAATACGAATCACCTTTTGCCAAATATTAATATGGTTTACCTCGTTCTAATTTACTTCTTTGACGCCATTCTACTTCAATAAAATTAATTCGATTCAAGTACTCATGAAAGCTTGTCGAATGTCCGCCTGGAATACAGTAACACACCATAATTGCGACTTTTACCACTGTGTCTACAACATTTCGGCAAGTGTATACAAGTACTTTAACCCGATTCCTCATAAGTATTTATAACAAAGTGATCGATTGTTAACAATCGATTATGCTCATCACTAGTTCACTATTCGCAATCTCTTCTTAGAAAATGTCAAAACTTTAGAAAAACCAGAAACTTTGAAGCAACAACATTAAAACTTGTCTTCACTCTTATATCGCATCTTGAATAACGTGCCTTAGCGTGTTATTTTTATTGACTTGTAAATTGTTGTTATTTTTATTAACGTTTAAATTACACAAATTGTAACATGGCTGAAATCGTTGAAAACGTAGAAATTGACCGAGATACAATACCAGCTGAAGATATTGTAGAGCAATTCAATGAAAAATATAATTTACTTACAGAAACAGCAGTTACTCTTAAGCAATCCTATATAAACAAACTCAGCGTTAATAAGTGTGTACTGCCGGTTTATTTCCAATTTTTTTAATTTAGCATTACATCTAGTCATGAATAAAACTTTACAGGTCCTTATGTTTAGGAGTAAGTCTTCAAGATCACACCATAGAAGTATACGAATTGAATAATTCATCTTTATCAAGAATGTGTCACTTAGAAGGACATGAAAAAACAATAACTGAGTTAGTTTTCCATCCAAAGGATGACCATCTGTTATTTTCCACTAGCCTCGATGGTTTGGTTAAGCTTTGGGACTTGAGAGTGAATGGTGGAAGTGTTCAAGAGTACCAAGGTAAATAAATAAATTTTGTGTGAAAGTATTCATGTCTTCAAGAGAGTACCATTACTAGGTATTTAAAATAACTTTGAAATAATTAAAGAAAATTTATAAAAAGTGTATACTCTTAATAATTATTTGTGTATAGAATGTAATAGGGGTAACCTTTAGGCACAGCTGCTATAATATATTTCCAGAAGGAAGAGAGTGCTCTATGAAGCCATATGAGTGTATGGATGTATCAGACTTAGGCAATGTGTTTTGCTGTGGCAGTCAACTTATAAACGAAGATTCATTCATTGTGTTCTGGGATCCACGCAATCCTGAGCCCCTTGGGGCTTATTGGGAAAGCCATACAGAAGATCTGACTCAGGTAATAGTATTATAATAATAACCAATGTTTACCTTTATATTGCTCAACATGCAATTTCATTTCACAACATACAATTCACAATTACAGGTTAAATTCCAGCCAAATACAAACACAGTTCTAGCCTCTGGAGCAACAGATGGACTCATCAATATTTTTAACCTACTGGAACAATGCGAAGAAAATGCTCTCACATATTCTATGAATGTGGGCAACTCAGTGGAAAAGCTGACGTGGCTGAACAAAGATCAGCTTAGTTGTATCACACAGTCAAATGATTTTCAGTTGTGGAATACACAAACTGGAGATTTAGTCAAAGAGTACAGCCGTAATAAAATTGCTAGGAGTATAAAGGTGAATAACTTAGTGTTTGCAATTAATCATATTAAATGAAAACTTGCTTAATTACCATACTCCGAGCAAGAATGAATGCTCACAATTTACTCAAAGCCATTATACAGGATGTTTGAAGACTGCTCCCGAAGACGAAAACAGGTGATGGTAGTTATGATACCTTTGATGATGGGATGGAAAAAAAATCGATCCTGATTATAAAAAAGTCATATTTTTAAAACGTTTTTTAGAGTTATTTATGTTCCACCATGTTTGTACAGCTAAATGAAAGGATAACTTCATAAAAAATACTGAAAAAAAACCAGCAATGAAACGCAAATTAAAGTTTTCAAATTCCACAAAAAGACTAGTCAGTACGAATAATTAAGCTCATAAAATAAAAATTGGAAATAACGAACGCTTTCTTGATCGGTGGAAATAATTAACGTATCTTCAATGACGGCTTCAGCCCCCCGCACGGAGAGCGGTTTATTTTGGCGAATTTCTTGCTAGATATCAGCGCGGGCCTCTTGAAGATGTGCGTTCACCCGACTTGACCAGACCATCAACTGTTTTTGATTTGCGTTTCATTGCTGGGTTTTTTTTTCAGTATTTTTTTATGAAGTTATTGTTTCATTTAGCTGTACAAACATGGTGGAGCGTAAATAACTCTAAAAAAACATTTTAAAAATTTGACTTTTAGTCAAGATCGAATTTTTTCCGTCCCATCATCAAAGGTATCATAACTGCTATTACCTGTTTTCGTTTTCAGGAGCAGTCCAAAAACACCTGTATATTGGAAGCATACAAAATTGGTTAAAGGTAAGTTTTAATAGGCTATTTGACATTATTAAAAATATGCTACGAAATATGGTCATCTTATGAGGTAATGACACAAAAACATATTTTTCTCCATTTTATCTGAAAATATTTATTAATTCTGCAAAATTAACACAATGAATTCTTATTATTTTTTTAATTTTCTCAGCCACAAGATCACTCTGTGATAGGCTACGCCTCGCGTGACGATGGACGCAAGTAAACATTTTATTGACACGTTTATTGCTATAGACTGTGTGAATTTATAATTTTCATTGTATTTCCATCGTTTCTTGGGCTATTTTTACAAGAATTTCTTGATATTCTGCAAGACACTAATATTTAGCGATATATACAAGTGTTTGCTGTTAAAATGGACGAGAATTTTGTACACGTCGACAATAAAATCCTTATCAGTCCAAAGTATCTTTGAACTAAAGCCCAATTTGTACTTCATGTAATTTAGAGTATCTTTCTCCATCTGCAATCAAAATCAAAGCTAGATAAAAACAGTTTATGTATATTTACTTTACTTTCTTTGTTTTGCAAAAATCGATATTTACTTATTTCCTTTTTAT
This sequence comes from Hebomoia glaucippe, assembly GCA_025727935.1. NCBI lineage: Eukaryota > Metazoa > Arthropoda > Insecta > Lepidoptera > Pieridae > Hebomoia > Hebomoia glaucippe. Next base: position 2,420,150 of record JAOSYY010000003.1, read on the forward strand.
GTTCAAATATTACTGGCATATTCACGTCAAAGTGATCTTCACACATAAAAACATTTGTATGAGATAAAATGCTGTTTGGGTCTCTTCGAGCTAACTACAACCACTTATTACGTCTCTTTGGAATCGTTGGAACAGAAACAAACAGTTTTTGTGGAGTTCTTATATTAGTATTTTTACATTGTGGTACTAAATACCATATTTTCCAGTAAATTAAAAGAAAAAATATTACAAACACGATGAATATACTCTTGGGTATATTAGTTTACTTGTTTCTGACGTCACGCAGATCATATGATGTTCGCCATTACAGAGACAGTGTTTTTAGCACGAATATTGTAATTTAAATTTCAACACAATATTTTACGGAAAATACTGTAAATTTTGCAGAAATATGTATGTAATGTATTAATCATACGAATCCACGAACAATTTAAAACCATTGTTGAAAATCAGTCAAATAGGTTATTGAATGCTTTATTATATTCTTAACTCTACATCAAATTGATTAAACAGTAGATTAACGTAAGTAATAAAAGTTTAATTGTAAGTGTAGAGGAGCCGCGACGATGAATGCTATGTGGTGGATACTTTCCAACTTTCGCAAGACTCCCACTGTGTGTTGGCCGGCTCATATGGAGGAGAGGGGTAATTTTGACCTTTGTTGCTTTAACATCTAAATAAAAATGCTATGAAATTCATATTTCATGATTATTAAAAAATGAAGTTTTAAAAGTAATCAGATTTAACAAACAACAGCATTAATTCTATAGATTTAATACAATAATAGGCTTAAAATCTGAATTTACATATTGCTGCTACTTGACATTAGAAACCAATTGAAAAATTACTGAATATTCAATTTTAATTTTATTACTAATATTTAAGTTAGAATGTTTCGATTGGAAATCGTACATGCAATGAAGACTTGTGAACCCTTGGTTATAGTAAATAATGTGAATTTCAGTAACACTCTGAGATCGCTACGGCTCGGGGAGAGACGCCTAGTGCCAAATACTGACTTTGTGGATAACAAACAGGTGGTCCGCTGCTGCCACTACGACACCACGGTTGGTACTAACAAGCCTTATATGTTTTACATCATAGTAGTGCCTTGTGATTTCACCTACATCAATTTTACGTAATAATGATTAAAAGTTACCTGCGTTACTTCTTGTAACAATAAAAATTTGGCGCTATCTACTAGTGATAATGCCATGAAAAGGTGTCTCCATTTCGGGGATTGCCCGGTGATAGCTGACCCAAAATTTATAAATGCGTTTCTGTTATACCACATATTGATATACCATATGTATTTAGAAAAAATCTATTATTTAGGTATTACAAACAAACACTTCAGTTGTATGTATTTGTATAGATCATAATGAAAAAAAATGTTATTTATTATATTACATTCCTTTGGTACTTTTAATTAAAATTATGCACAAAAATTTGTATTTTAATAACATAAATCTTATAATTTATTGCAGGTTAATTTGCTGTTTACGACAGGCGAATCTGGTTTCATCAGCGTGTGGGGCGTGGGCACAGAGGTGGAGGCGCCGTTGTCTACACGTCACGCGTCCAAGTGTTATGATCACCGGCACAAGCCCTACTAGGGGTGTGTTCCACATAACGCTTACAACGATCACACATATTTTCTCATCCCTCTTCCTTATGTCCGAAACTAATGACGTCATTAGTGACGTATTAGCTTCGGACTTGTAATCCTTTAGTGACGAAGATTTCAAGACACTTAAGTCTTAACTTTTGATGAGTCTGGATAGTTATTAAAGTACTATGTGATAATATTAAGAAAAAGGATAACCTTCAGCAACTGTGAAAATTGTAAATTGAGCTATAATAAGCAATACTCCCAATAACAAGGCTGAATTAAACTATTTCATTATTGAAAGTAAGTAAATTTTGATGTTAAGAAGATTTTATATAGAACTCATTTCAACATACCTATACACTGCAGTAGGATATTACTTGAATGAAATTCACTTAAATAAAACCAAGCTTTAATACTTTGATTTTTATTAAAAACCAAATCGCTACAGACTAAATACAATAATATGGCTAATAAAGATCAAAACGTAGATCAAGTCCTGTGACAAATATGAAATTTAGAATAAAATAAAAATAGTTTTGTAAATATTCGAATGGCCTTTGCACGTCAATGCAATATAATTAACTAACTACGAATTTAGGCTTGACCCAACGCGGAGGCATATGTATTTTTAATAAAATAAAAAATCCCAATGTTAGTTAGTTTAAAAAAATATTCAAAATGCATTTTTGTGATCTTTGGCTATGAAGCAAATAAAAACGCCGTGCATCATCGCTACTACTTGTTCATCAGAAACATGATGAGTCTGAAACAAAAGAGTATCTTAGTATGGGATTAAAATCTATTTGTGTAACATAATTTAAATGAATAATATTTTATGGATGCTTATTATTACATTTATTTTTCGTTTCAAAACATGCTATGAAATGATATTTGAAAATAGCCATTTTATTTGTTACTAACGAAGCATAAGTATTAGAAAAATATATGTTTACTATTTGTGTATTTTATTTGACATGATAAAGTAAATACAGTTACCTGACTCTAATGGGTTTGTGAAAGTACCTGTTGGAGGAAGGAAAAGGAATGTAAAAGAGTGGGAAAAGGAGTGATGAGAGCGGATATAGGGGCGTAGTGCGATGTACACGGCCAGGGTATGTCTCGGTTACCTGAAGTAGATAGACTTGTTAGAAAGTAGCCGGTTGGTGTCGTCTGGATCGGCCAGTGGAAATGGGCGCGGCGCCGGCTCATCGTCGTCGCGGTAGGTATGCGAACCTACATGTGGCGCCAGGCGCGCCTCACCGAAGGGGCCGCGTGCCCACACCCACTGCACGGCCAGCTCACATTGCGGTTTGCTCTTGAGCAGCAGCTGGTAAGTGAGTTCGCGCTGCGCAGCGTGCGTGGGCCGGGGCTGGTTATTGTTGATGAATGCCTTCACCACCCACTGATGCCCGAATGATGGGAAACGCAGCGTTTCGTAATATAGCTTGTGCACGAACTCCTCCGTACGGAACGGCTTCAACTGCAGATCTACTAAACGCAACTCGATCTCAGTCCGCGGGCACTTACATGTATATGAAGTAAAATCATTTAAATATTCGAGTATAGAGAAAGTAAACTTCTTGCAACATATAATTTTCTGTTTTTATACTTGATAAATATATATAGTTCAAATATGAAGTTACTGAGGACGTTATCTTCGATTAGCATTATGTATATACGAGTTTTATTAGTTTCATTTTATATAGATAGTTTCGAACTACATTACCATTAAATGTGATCTTCTCATAGGAGAGTAGGTCGAAAATCTGCATGTAGACACGCTGCCTATCGGCGGCGAGACGCTCCCGCTCAGCCAGCACGGGTACGACGTCAGCAGCGGAGCGCGCGGGGTGCGGGCAGCAGTTCTCGTGCGCGAGTGCCTCGTGTGCTGGCCCCCGCCAACCGCACCCTATACCCGCGTACTTGCACCCCGTTAACCTGAACCACCCAGAAACGGTAATTTTAAAACGTACCGCCTAATTCACAAAATCAACTTCGAAAGTCAAATTGTATTACTCGCAGATACAATCAATACAAATGTACTAAAGTCTGACTCTCGAAACTACGTGGAAGGCGTTTGATGCCTTTAATAATGAGAAAACAGTATCTAGTCAAGCAAACAGTTGGTTCGCATTACAGCATGTTATGAAGCGCTTAAAATATGTTAGTCAAGCGGCTTTCAATAATGTGTTTTGGATATACTAATTTTTAAATAAATGCCGATATAGGGCGGCACACACCTGCGATACCTACGCCGCTTGTGTGCCGTCACCTCGGAGACGAGGTAGCTCCTTCTGAAGAAGCTCAACAGGAAGCCATAGACAGAGGCCACAATGCGAACCAAACCGCCGAGTGCCTTATGCGGCGCTATATCCACTGTCAACTGTGCAAACTTGTATGGCCTGAGGGAGAAGTTGGAGCGGGTTAGGAGTAAGGAATGTCTTCAATTAAAAAATACATATATATATATCAACAGGCTTATGATAAAATATTATTAACATTTCGACCATAAACATGATTTAATTTCAACTAAACTTGTAAACTTTTATTGGTGCATTGCGAGGTGGATATTATCACATGCATGTCAACTTATACATGTGTTTGCGCAATTAAAGACTTAAAGTTATAAATTACAGGTCTGAAAATAAACAAGATGTGTGACTACAATTATTTCAACGCTAAGTTCTGCTAGACAGATGGGGGGGATATATAACTATGTACTAATGTATACACAGAAAAATTAAAATGACACCTGGGCACTATTTAAACGTTGACAAGTGACCTACTAAATTAAATTGCTATAATAACATCCGCGTTAGCCTCAAAAATAAAAAAATTAAAACTAATCATAAGGAATTTATATAAATTGACTTGGATGTATGGATAATCCCATGACAGGACAATTACATAATTTTAATACATAACTTTTACATGGGTAAGAATGCTGTATTTACCTATCTTCACAAATTTTTTCTTCATGATGTTGTAACGAATGTCGCGGGAAGACGCGACTACAATGCTTGCATTCGGAGGGCAGTTCTGATACCGTCTTCTCAACTGCCAAGTTCCTAGATGCTGTTGTCTTAGATATCTCGACGCGGCAGTTCGGGCAAGTAGCTGCCTCATCGCGAAGTCGTGCGTCAGCAAGGAGATGCGTGAAGCAAGGGGCGCACATCAGGTGCCCGTTGCTACACTGCAAGACACAATGAATTTAATACAAGTGCAATGTTTTTTGGTATAATGAGTCTACTACTCGTGTGTAGTGCTATTGATAAACATTTAAGCACAAGGCAAACTCACAACATTTACTTTTAGACTAGTAATGTCAAAAAGAAAACTTGAAAAAAACATTACAGAATTTTAATATGGTTTTTCAAATTTTCCTTAAAAATGTTAGTAAGATTCTACAGTGAGGTGTATTCTGTATAGTGTAACATGTTATTTTCTACCTCCGCCCATCATTTGAAGATCCTGAAATCAAACTACATAATTATTTGAGTACAGCTGCAATGATATCATATATAAAAAGATTTTTGGACTCAGAATTTTTAAAACTAAAAATAAAGATTTAAATATATATAAGTTATTACTCGTTTTTAAATTGAATCATTTTTGTCTAAAGCATATTAAAAGTGAAAGAAACACTCATATTCTCATTACATAATGCATTATTATATTTTTAAAATCATTACTCTATATATTATGAGCTCTTTGCATATTTGTAAAATATAAGGACATATAATGACATGTGAGGAGATGGGATGTTCTAAGGTAGCTCAATAAAGAAAGAACTATGTATCAAAAACACTTCTTTATTGACGTAAAACACTGCAACAATACATGCTTAAATATTAAAAATACTTCTAGGAGATTCTTATTACAGTCTAGTTTAAACTTATGCTATGTATCACAATTCATAACTTATTTATTATACACAATAATACATTACATACAAATATTTCAGCCACTCGTGAGCTAATTGTGACGACAATTTAAATTTTAGACCAGAGAAAGTTGGACAAAACGAAAGGAACGACAAAACAGATGTTTACAATCGTATGACTTCTCATTCATTACAAAATACGAAGTTTTCGTTCATTTGAGGTCAGATATGAATTGCGTAGGAGGAAGTGTTTTGTAACACGGGCCGAATACTAACAAAAATAGTTAAAAAATAAACAGCTGATACTTTATACCCGTTAGATCAATATCAGCTGTTTTGGAATACCTGATACACGGCTGCGGGGGGCAGGTCCAAGCAAACTGCGCAACACAGGATGCCTCCCAGCCTATGCTCTAACTTTTCAGATGGCTCTTCGTCGAAGACAGTCTTACGCTTTTTCGGTAAAGGGCCCTCATCATCTTTTTTGTCTACAACAAGAGAAGTTTCACTCGGTGTAGGAAGAGGATCACTTTGGGGCGCTTCGGCCATTTTAACAAAAAGATTATACAAGAACTGTACTATCACTAATACGTCAAAATGATTATAAACAATCGCGACGAACAAAGATATATTGTTGTTGGTAAATTCCCCCACTTCACCTCAACGCTTTTACCTTGAAATTGATTTGTCAAAAATTAACCCATATGTCACAATAAAATTGACGTTATGACATAATGACACAAGCTTGATGAATGTTGACAACTTGACACTTCAGTTCAGGCACATACAAAGTGAAACGACCTTATTGCAGAACTCACTAGCTGACTAAAAATGATAAAATTTAGCAATACATGCTACTTTGAATGAAAATATCTCCTTTGTGGAAAGATATTAGTAACTCGCAAACCATTATTATTTATGCAAATATTTATTACAATTTTTTTATCTAGCAGGTGGATAAAGAAACAAAAATGTATGAAATAATAACACATGTGCATAAAAATATTTAATTTGAAAAATAAAATGTACAAATCAATTTCAATTTATAACTGTTGCTATGCTGTTTATGGTTTACTGACCTCATAAAACCCTCTTGAGGGCTGTTCAACTGCCTTCTATGGAGGTACATACACTTTGATTATAATGGAAAACATATTATTCTAAAGTTAATTCTTAGAGTTATGCAATATTAGTTGATAGTCACTTTGAAAATAATTTAAAAGATCTAAGTGTCATCATACAAATTTCCATAATCAAGTTTTCATTTAAGTTAAATCTTTGGCTTTTTAGATATTGAGCCAAATGCTGATATAACTGTTCCCTTAGTTCCTGTAACATTGGTGGTCAGAGGCTGCTGTAGAAGGCCAGGTTGTTTTATAGTTGGCTTAGCACCCACATTAGGTGCTGCTTGATCCCACTTTGATTTTCTTTTCTTTTCATCATCACTTTCAGTCTTCTTTCCTGATATAAAATCAATTTTTGACAATTTTTCCTTCTTTTCTTTTTCTCTTCTTTCCATCTCAACTTTTTGTACTCTAGCTAACTCATCATAATATGATTCTTTGCCCCATCTTAAAGGATCATATATTTCAGGTGGATAATTTGTATCTAATTCGTTAATATCACAAAACTGTATCAATTTCTCATAAATACTTGGATTTCTAAAATTTTTCTTGTCCTGTATTATTTTGTTCATATCTAATCCTTCAGTTAACATCCGATTATAGAATTTAGCTATGGTTTCCTGAAGTTCCTTGGGGCACTTTCCTTGAGGTTCAGGCGGTATGATTACACCATCTTGCGAATCATCAGCATCGGAGCGTTGAACTGCATCATCTGTGTCTGTCTCCATTGATAATCTTCTCATGTCATCTTGGCTCTCTGCTGTAGGCGATAACTGCTCTTCATCTGATACAATGGTGTCATCTACGTACGAAACAAGCCTTCGCTTAGGAGTGACAGGAGCCGATGCACTTTGTTTACTATCATCTATCATTTTAGGACTGACCGGCTCAGACTGTGACTTCGGCTCGTCTTTTTCAGGAGTTTGTTGACCCTCTTCCATGTCTTCTTCCCCTTCCGAATCCGTGTAAGTAGCGGTGAGAGAAGCTAATGCTTGCGAAGCCATTTTTGCTTTTAAATATGTAAAAATTAAGTCTAATCATCAATATTTTAACTTTAATAAACACAAAAAGAAAGAAGCATTTGGCTTAATATTTTAAAAATTCTAAAGTTATTCACTTATGGTGACATTGACATTAGACATTGGAGTTTAAAGACGTCAGTTTCGATTTACTTGTGCGTCGATCAAGTCGATTGGAATTACTTTTTTTCTGACTAGAAATTACACAATTGATGGAAACACGAGTATTTATTTGATCACATTTGATTATAAAAATTATCCAAACAGTCACACAAAACAAACAGCGTGCACTAAATGAAAACTCGGGAAGTAACAAAAGTATATTAAGATTATAGCAGCCGGAAAATTGTAGTCTCTGTACTCATAGACAGACTCCTGTGTAACCCTGCTGAAAAGAGGGGCAATTTTATGTTTGCGTTTCTTCCGAGATGGCAGAAGGTCAAAGAAGATTAAGGAAGGCTTATAAGATTCTGTCAGAGAATTTCTGTTTCATTCTTTATAAGCTCGTATACTGAATATAAATCGATGCTTCCATTTACATTTGCATAGAACGTTGACCGATTTGGATACTATAAACAGTAATTCTTTAAATAATAAAGAAAAGAATTACTATTTTATATGCTTTTTCATTTAGTATTCAGAATATACATATTCATCTACGTCTGGATGCATAATTATAATATAAATTCGAGTATGCGATTTGCGAAGAATACTTTTACTCATACAAGTGACTTTCTATTCTTATGTCATCTTTCATGAAAAGAATCAAATTCAAATGACGTTTTACGTTTGATCACTTTGATCCTGCTGAAAGTGCTGATGGGGTGTAGATTTCGCAAATGTAGTTATATTGCAAATGATTTTCATAAAAACTGTTATCTATATTCATTAACTGTGATATGAATTAGCCTTAAGTTATATTAATCCACGGCAATCATTAGATTGGGTGTAAATAATGGCGACGCAACCGAGCGATAACACAGAGTTTCCTCCAGAAATTATTCAGAAGCCGTTGGCGTTAATCGGACTATCAGGATTGGACACAGTAAATAACGCAATTCATAAAGCAATATGGGACTCTTTCTCTAATAACCGCCGGCCTGATCGTGCTTCGGTGAGGTTCAAGTTACTGAACAACACATTTGAATATCCTGTTGTTAAGCCTAAGAGGAACTCATATGAATGGTACATACCAAAAGGAATTCTTAAAAAGAATTGGATAATAAAACGTACTTCTCTCATTCCTGCAGTGATAGTGATATTTTATGATATGGAATGGAATGACCCTCAATGTAATGAAAAAATTATAGAATGCGCATCAAGAGTGCAGTCGATACGGGCAGCCGTAGAGGGACACGCGACTCGTGTAGCGGTTGTAGTGGTGCAGAGTGGACTCTCCCCTCCACCTTCAGAGTACATGCTGGGAGCAGAGAGAGCACAAGCTTTGTGTTCAGCTTGTGAGATACAATCCAAGACATTGTTTGTTCTTCCCCACAGTGACCATCTCATGGGATATATAATAAGGTTGGAGAATGCATTCTATGACATTGCACAAAATTATTATCATCATGAGACAAAAAATATAAAACAACATCGAGACCACTTAAACAAAACAACTCATCAATATTTGTATGTACGCCATCAATTCAAACTAGGATTTTTGAATGAATTAAAACAGGACTTGAGTACAGCACATAAACATTACATGCATGCATATAATAATCTATTGGAAACTCGGCAAGTAGACACCAATATTCATGAGATAAGAACAGTAGCAGGCTACATAAACTATAAATTGTGTAGATTACTATTTGCTTTAAACTTACCTAGAGATGCTATAGCTCAGCTAAAAAATCATATTGAGAGGTATAAAAGCAGAATTGGTCCCACTGAACTTTTATTTGAACACTATGCCTGGCTTGCAAGACAATATAGTGCCTTTGGTGAACTGTTTGATGAAGCAATAAGAGCTGGTCTGCCAGCCATACAATCACAACATCCAGGCTTCTATTTCCAGTATGCAGCACAATTTACAGTAAAGAGAAGACAGGCTATGAGATCAGTCTGCTGTGAAGCACTACAGTATCCACCACCACCTGATCCCATGGAAGGAATCGTAGAGTTCTATGGACAAAGGCCTTGGCGACCTGGAAGGCTTAGTGCAGATCCTCATGATCCCCAGAAAGAACAAGCAGCAGTCCTTGCTTTACAATATAATGAAAGAATTTTTAATCATTCTGCAATGATCATAAGTTTTCTAGGATGTTCCATCTCACAATTTAAAACATTCCATTCGCCTCGAATGAGGAAGCAGTTAGTAGTTGAAATGGCTAATGAATATTACTATTGTGCTGATTATGGTAAAGCTCTAACATTATTGAACCATATGCTTTGGGATTACAGAAGAGAGAAATGGTGGTTTCTTGCATCTCACGTGCTCAATCGTGCATTACAGTGTGCATATCTATCTGCAAAAATACAGGATTATATCCAGCTTTCAATTGAAGCACTGTCTAAGTATATAAAGGTACCAAATAATGACAAAGAGAGGATATTTCAAAATATTATGACAATTTTAAATTGTAACATTCCAGCCCCAGAGCCGGATCTGCCACCAGCTTCACAAAGTAAGGCTTTAGAACTATGGCAAAATGCTATAGATAAAGAACCCCACTTAATACCAATTGATATGGTAAATATATCTAGTTTCTTAGAAGTTAAAACAAAATTTTGTCAATTGAAATATAGAATGGATGAAGCTATTTGTGTTGAAATATTTGTGAGGTTAACATATACTGCTCCTCTGCAAATAAAAGAAGCTCTCCTTACAATATCTAGCAGTTCTGAAACTATTGAAATTCCCATTAATAAAGATGGCAACTCAAATTTCAATCTTGAAGCAGGTAGAGTCCATAGATTTTTGTGCCAATTTAAATCAAATCCACAAGATAGCGGTTCAGAATTAAATATCAGGAATGTATCATTTGTTCTCGATGCAGAAAAAAGAAGGAAAATCATAATGAATTATAAAGTTGAAGAGAAAGTAGCAAATTTATTTGTTCATCCTGAGTTATTACATTTTATAATGAGCCCAAAAACAGATTATGAATTTGATTGCATTGTACCTTTGACATCAACATCCATTGTCGCTAGAGAGTGTAGTCTCTCAATGGCTATTGTTAATAATGTGCCAGCACTGCAAGGGGAGTGGTTTGCCACCACTTTTACTATAATTAATGATGAGGGTTGTCCTGTGTTTGATATAACGATAACATTGTCGCTACTGAGCTCTCCAGATAATCCTAATCCTGAATCTGTGACAGAGATAAGTCTTAAACGGGGTGAACCTCAATCACAGGCATTGAAAATTCAAGTGGCAAATATTGATAAATCGTCGAACTACTCTAACACTTTTTACATCAAAACCAATAAAACTGCTTCCACCACTGTTCAAATAAAGGTTTCATATTTTATAAACCTCCATGAAAAACCAAGATTAGAATGTGTTAAAGACTTTACCACCAAGATAACTGTAATAAAACCATTCGAAGTAAATGCTAATTTCTTAGATTTGAATTTTAAACCAATTTCAAAATGCTTTGTAGAAGATGCATTTATAATTATGCCTCAGATTAAAATATTGAGTCCATGGCCATTACAAATACTTGATACAGAATTAGAGACAGTTGATTGTTTTAATCATTGTGATAATGAACCTTACTCTTGCATAAGAAATTTAGAAGTTGCAGAACAAGACATAGCACCTGATGCAATTTGCATAGAAGCAAAATATAAACCTAAAGATCTACCAACAAGGATTGGCCTTTACAATATTAAATGGAAAAGAAAAAGTGACATTAATGTACCCTGTGTTATGAGTAGCACTGCCTTACCAGCTCTGACCATTGACGATTGTCCAATCTCCATAGAAGTGAGCTACCCTGAAGTGGTTGAATTGCAGACTAGTGTATCTTTGAAGTGCATTTTGATTGGAAATACAAATATTCCTATCAGACTGAACCTGACAGTGGAAGGAACAGATTCCTACATGTTTTCAGGATATAAAAAATTTACAATTACAGTCCCCCCAAAGGAGAAAGTTGAATTGTGCTACAACATACATCCACTGGTTGCAGGTAACACCACACCACCACGGTTAAAAGCCACTATCCTTGGAGACTCATCAAGACAAGAAGTTATTAAAGAAATGTTTGAAAAGAACTTTCCCCAAAACATCTTTGTTATGCCCAAGTACAATAAGTAAATGTATTAGTGTTATGTAGTAATGTAATTCTATCAAAGTTTGTAAATATCGTTTGAACAAAGTATGTAACTATATTGTAGTTACCTTGTAATTATTATTAAATAAATTCAGTTACTTGTTAAATGTACTTTTAATGAAGAAATAAGCCACTATTATAAACATACTTTATTTTTGTATACAATTTAATCTTTACGCAATTCAAATTTCTCTTCCTGGATGCCATTAGCTGTGATGATCAATATATAGATACTATCTCCAGTGTAGATATCTCTTTCTGCTGCACTGATGAACACATCCTTCAACAGAGCCAAAGCTTTCTCTCTAGCCAAAGGCGCTTCGGTAACATTTTGCATATTCTTCAAACCAATTTGATTATCAAGAAGAGGTTGTAGTTGCGCGCCAGCTGATCCTCCAGCACGATATGTCGACCTTTCACAGTGACCAATCGGATCGTAACTGTAAACACAACCCTTACCTTCACCATCTATTCCAGCAAGAATATTGGATACATAGTACGGGAAGAATCGTTTGTAATATAGCATAGTAGATAGCATCTGAGCTACGGCTGGTGTCGTCATAGCTTTGTTGTGTTCATGTTCATACATTTGCATTCGAGCTTGCAGAAGTCTTGTGAGCGTGAGAGTGTCGCACCAACACCCAGTAGCACCCAGGACTGTTTTGTCAGACAACTTGAAAAGTTTCTTTTGTTCCCTAGTGTAAATAGAGAATCCTGTGCTGAGCCTGGTGTCAGCTCCGATTACAGCGTAGTCTTCACCGGCAATAGCAACAATGCTGCCACCGTTATCCGCATAGGGTTCAAAATGCATTTTTTTAACTCCAGGTAAATCGTATTCCGGAAAGGTTTCGTTAACGCGTAACATCTCGTTTGAGATAAGAACAATTATTGTTAAAAAATGTATAAATAATTAACTATGTATTGAAACGACTTTTCGAAATCACAACGCAGAATGACAAGCAAAACTATATTCAATATTGTATGTTCACCTGTCCACAGACTAAAAAGATGTTTCTATACTACAGACACATCTTTGACGGCAGTTCAGCAGGACGTCATTTAAGTCGTAACTGGATTATTATATTAAAATAAATCAATCTATAAGTTCAAATACGAATACTTCTTAAATATTTTAACTTAACAAATACGTTTTCTAATGGGTTGCTATTAACTGATGTATTTATCTACGAACAAAGATTTAATCGGTACTCGTGTGAAATTAGAGTACGAATCTAGTTTATTACACGTCATACTTTTCTTATTAATTGTCAACCATAATCAAACTGCTTTGTCAGTGTCAAAGAGTCGAATGTGTTCAAAAGAAATTAAAGAATTTAAGTATTTATCAAAATAGTGTAAAATCTTGCAGTCAATATGACTTCAGTAGTATCAGTAATTCCCAAACTATACCAGGAATACACGAGCAAAACTTCCAAGAAACTTAAAATCGTAGATGCCTATTTGTTGTACGTCTTTCTGACCGGCGTTATACAGTTCGTATATTGTTGTCTCGTCGGCACTTTCCCGTTTAATTCTTTCTTAAGTGGATTTATATCTTGTGTCAGTTCATTTGTGCTTGGTGGTAAGTAAATATATAGTTTAAAATATTGAAAACACATGATACTCTCTAATGATATTGAAATGTTTGGTTGTTTCATTTTCAGTATGTTTGCGGTTACAAGTGAACCCTGAAAACAAGAATGAGTTTTCTGGATTAAGCGCCGAGCGAGGCTTTGCGGATTTCATATTTGCACACCTAGTTCTGCATATAGTTGTTATGAACTTCATTGGATAAATTTACATTTATAAAAAATTATGTATAATTGATGATTTCATTAAAATTATTTTAATTTCCCTATATGTTTATTTATTCGCCCCTATTTCTTTCTATGTATTAAATAAAACACACTTCCATTTTTAGTTTATTTTATATTGACTAGTGTTCAAATTTATAATTATACACATAGTAATAATGTCTACTATATAATTGCGAACTAAGTAGTTTGTTGCAAAAATGTATCTAACAAAAATGTGATTTTGAAATAGATTATTTATTTAATCTAAGTACAAGTTTTAGTATGTAAAAACATGGTGTAATATTAAATATTACATAAAAGCAACACTCAATTTAATATCAATATATTAGTATCAAAAACTATATCATAAACAAGTTTTGTTTGCTAACATTACTTTGGATAATAATAATAGTAAATATTGAGTATAAATGATCTAATTTATTAGTAACTTACCAAAACTAGTATGCTCTCTACAAACATGTATGATTATTTTGTTGATAAAAGGTATGATGGTCTATAATATATTGATCTTAAATGGACGACACCTTTATTCAAATTCAATACACATATAAAAATACGCTAAACATTTATACATTTTTATACCTACACAGTTTTACTAAAATTTAAACCAGTAATCGAGCAATAGCCTGGTTCATACAAGTGATGACACAACATCAATCAAACTATTGTGGATACAAAGGTATTATTCCTTTTAAATTATTTACAAAAATACCACACAAAATTAATATTAAATATAATATTTCTACTATTAAAGTAGAAAAGAAAATTCTCTTATGTACACACTTTGTAATGTTAAATAAAACAAAAAATTTAGTAACACCTAAATCACTAGTATTTAATATAGTTCTTTAGTCATTACTGACTAAACTAATCATTTTGCGTAAATCTTTATAAAGTTACAACTACAACATTTCAAGTGTAGGCGCAGACAACTATATTGCAACATTGGCCCATATTTACAGGTGTCTTTAAGTTTGAATCTATTTTTAACATTGTGGAACCCTTTTTCTATATGTCAAATATAGATGCTCAATACTCAAAAATAGATTGCGACTGGGATGAAGTCTTAGAGTACGAGCTTAACAGTCAATATTTTATTTTGAAATCTGCGATAAAAGTAAACACAGAATCGGCTGCAAAGTATTCCACTGCAGCCGTGGATTAGCTGGGTAGCAAGTGCTACGGGCTCCTCGCAACAACGCTTTCACAAACCTGATAACTGTCACTAAAGCCACACGTTAGCATTTTGATAAAATATGCTACAGAATCCACACAGGCTTAATCTGGCACTGCTCCACTGTACCCCGAGTTGCGTTGACTTAAGTCGAAGAACAATAAAATAGATGGCAAGACGTGCTGTAATACAATTTGCACAAGCATGGTATTAAACTTAAAATTTAGTTGATTTCACATTATATACGGTCATATTTACAAAACATGAAGTTTGTACTTTAAAATACATATATATCCTTGCAAGAGACAGTGGCTACCACTCAAGGCTTCTCCATTGTCATCAGTATACAAATTAATTTAAAACAGCTTATGTAACTAAGTACTACAATTAATTATTATGATAACATATTATGTATCTGTTACAAATTACATTACCTGCATCTGTATTTTTACCAACATTGTTATATTAGTTGTATAACAATATATTATTATATTGCTGACTTTGTGCGGATATTATTCTTGATAAATATTGGCTGTCAAAAGCTAAGTGTTAAATATATTACAATAGAATACATGTGAATGTATAAATGGTATTGGACTCCAATATAAAACTAACTTTTTTATTAATAAAATCTTAAAACGAATGCGTTTGAGATCAAATTACCTCTCTTTACGAAAATATGTATGTACGAAGTATTCAATTGCCTTTTCTTTGCAAAAGTGGCTGTAAAATGTAGTTCTCATTCAGTGATGATTTGATGATCTTCTGAACTCTGAATTAGTAGACGTTAAGAACACCTAATAAATTTGCACTCAACTCGCGACAGAGGAATCGTGTTCTATTATAAAACGAAGTATTTTGTTCAAGTTTTACAACATCAATTTAAGAGTTGCAATAATTATAGTGAAGTATATTATCAATAAGCCTTAAACGCTTAAAGGGAAATTGTTTATAATCAATAGTATTATCAAACTGTCGAAATTTTCAACTAGTCCGTTAATCACACATTTGACATGACGCGTCTAGCTTCACTTAGGAACACCAGAGAGAACGCACGGCACCTAGTACCGCGGTCGATACGGCGGCATCGTGGCTACGCGCGTCATGATTTCGCGGAACACTCAGCTGCGCGGAGAACTGCTCCAATCAACCTGCTCGGCTGGCGCCGGGGTGCTGGTGCTGGCGCCGCCGTGCTCGCGTCTCTCTAGGTATTTTTGTCGAGCTGCGGCGATTAGTTGCTGCTTGCGCCTACGGAGTTGCACCTCGCGCTCAGCCGCATTCGCGGAGAACTCCGCGTTAATCGGCTCCGAAGATTCTGCACTGTAATCGTTATGAATAATGAAATAATATAATATATAGCCGCCAAAACATCTAAGTAAATATATATTAGGAAGTATAGCAGACCCGTCGGGTGCACGCCGCTCAGCGCCGGCGTCGGTTTCGACATGGTTTCCCGCCGTTGGTTCCTCAGCTGTAATGGGACAATATTAAGAATTAAAAAACGGTTTTTATTGGAATAAAGCACTACGTAATAAAAATTAAAGTCACATAGTTCGTATGTAAACATCAGGTGCATATTGAGTGTAAGCAGGAATAGTTAATTCATTTCAAGACATTTAAAAATCCAAGCTCGTTTATTTGATCAAGTTAGACAGCATGTCACCTGCAGATTCGGGGGCAGGTGGTGGTGGCGGTATAGGTGATGCAGGCAAGCGTCCTTCCAGGATGTTCTCGACGGTTAGGTGGGGTGAGCGTGTGCGTGCCAAATCAGCGCGCACCAGCGCGGCGTTATACTGTGGAAACACCGCCGACACCTGTAACGCCAAAGATTACGGTCCTGATATTGTTGTAAGGATGGTATAAGTATATAAGACTATACCTCTTGCACTTGATATACTATTTTTATTACCTGTGTAAGCATAGCCTCTAGGTGTGGCGACAGTGGGTTGGGGCCGGCAGCAGCCCCAAGTGGCACATCGGTAGATGCGGCGGGCGCAATAGTCGGTGGCGGCGCAGTGGGCAAAGTGTCGGCACGCACACGCGTCACCTCTACCGAGAAGCTAGGTAGCCAGGAAACGTAACGCGAACCTGCGGATGTGACGGCTATCGGTAAGTGGCACAGGAGGCCAAGCGCGAGCACCAAACAGGCGGCGCCCAATAAGCAAGCCGCACTCACGCTCACGGACGCGTAGTGCATCTATACATCGTCCGTACGAGAATATTTATTTTTGTTTTGTTCGATACATTTTTGCGACAGCCTATTGTCGCTTTGACAATTCCACATGACGTGACAGTTTCAACTATTTTTATTTTTTTTTAAATTAATTTATAGGTCGGTCAACAGACAAGCCTCACTTCGGGTACCGGTAAATTAATGTTTTCTTCCTTCCCTTAATGTCATGATAATAATGTTTCCGTAGGAATTTATAGTAACAAGAACAAAAATACACATTGTTGAAATTAAAACTAAAATAGTTTAATAAATGATCCGAAAGGAGTATATTATCAAACATCAATTTTGTATTTTGCTTTTTACATTTCCACGTTTATGACAAGGTTATAACTTTTTGTTAACATATTTAATAAAAACTAGAACGCGCTCGATATAAATGGATGTATAATTATTTGTAGTATAAAAGATTTGTATATTTAAACTAGCAATGACATTATAAAGTTTACCGTCGAAGTGGAAGAGATGGTTGGCAGCAGCAGCGGCGTTGGCGACGGCAGGGTCGGCAGTAAGGTGTGCAAAGGGGGTGAGTGGCGTTCGGCGTGAGGGCTGCGTGGATAGTGCGCGTCTGCACGTGGGGCACGACGCATCCTGCTGCACCCAGCGACAGAGACACGAGCTACGGGCACACCCTCATTAGTTCAAAAAAACATCTGGTCTATTCTTCATTAAAGCAAAATAATCATTTTTTTAATAATGGTATATTCTTATTATATTATTATAAATGGTCTATTCTTCATTAAAGCAAAAATTAATAGACTGCTTTTTGACTACAATTCCAACTGTTGGGAAGTGGTGATGTGGTGATCTGGTAAGGCACAGAAGTTTATAAAGTGCCTATTTACCCCACTATTGTGGAGCCCATTTCATTTTATGAGCGCCATTTCACCTGAGCTGATTTTAAGTAAACAATAACTGGATACAATGTTCAAACTTATGATTCTTTCAATTCTAAAACAGGGCTGTCCATACCACACACCATTGCGGTTCAAATACTATAAAACTGTACATCTTGTTAATGGTAAACGTCCCACACTGATCATTGAAAAATATAATATTGTTAAATAAGTCACTATGTAAAAGTTGTGAGATCTAGTGTTCGCACTTGTGGAAGAGGTGTGCGCAGGGCAGCTTGCGCGCCTCCTTCATTGGTTCCCAGCAGATGGCACAGTTGTCCTGATTCTTCTCCACCTCTTCAGGACTTGCCATAGGATAGCTGAAAACGTTTGCAAAACATTAGGAATTAGATTGGTACATATATGTAGTTTGGCCATTGCTATGCAATTCACTAGCTAGACACTAGTATTCTGTATAAATGCTGTAAAAGTAAAACCTCAACAGCTCAAAGAAACATAAATTAATGAGAGTAAATGTAGCGTATAGGAATAACGTCAGGGAGGAAGGGGATGTAATATTAAATACTTCGGATAGTAAAATTCCAATAATAATAGAGTGACTTCTATATTTAAATAAGTAGTTATTTAATTAGTACAAAAACGAGTTGCTGGTAGGTATAAGGTAGCGAGCGAGCGACCCTAGTTAAAATATCGGGGTATCATTATAATATATTAAATACTTTTAAATGAATGCAAAGGAAGTTCGCGCGTGGCGTGACCTCAGCAATGGTACGTCAATATCTGTATATTTTTGTTAATTAACTAAAATGAATAACATTATACTATACAGTGTATTGAAAATGTGTATCAATATTTTATACTCATTATTAAAGTCGTTTCTTTTCAGTTTTCTATAAGTATTTTCGAATGATGCAATTGAATCTGGGATGGTATTATCATCACGTATGCATCTGCGAGCTATCGCCTATTGGCTATTATCCAGTTATACGATTCATGTGTATTATTAAATAATGAAGCGTACTTTAGTCCAAAAAACAAGAATGTTATTTTTATATTTTACGTCGTAGTCGACCTCTATAGTAATTTCCACCGAGGGCGCACTCACACAAGCGCGGCATTTCCTCCCCCCACTCAACGAAGCGCGTGTTCCTTCCTGTTAGCGATATACCGTAAGACACGCGATCTTGACGGACTCCTTCCACTTTCTTGTGCTTCATATGTATAAATGCGTATAATACTTAATATATAACTTGCGGTGACCCGCGGTTTTACCCGCATCAATAAAATCAAAATGATGAAGATGGTAATAGAAATTCCCTTTAGTGTTTCCGCGTTGATTTTATTAATAAATGATAAAATAAAAGTAGTCCAGCTGTTTTCGTTATCATGCTTCTTTGCTGGTTCTTTTTTTTAAAGTAATGTATTTTTTATAAAACATGTTTCATTTAGCTGTACTACCATGATAGAACGTAAGTAATGCTAATAAATTTAGCATTTATTAGCATTACTTACGTTTACTTAGTTTTCGGGAGCGGTCCCCTAACACTGCTTACATATATACACAAAGTGTTAGGGGATATACGCACATAAAATTTAGAGATTTAGATAAACCTTTATCAATTAACATACTCGGAAACTAGAGAACATTGAATTTCGACAATCTGGATTATATATCGTAAAAGTCTGTATTATGGACATCCAGTTAGTTTCGCGCATTAGTATTTCGTAACTAGTCATTGTTGCATGTAAGAGTTATTAATGTAACGACTGATATATCGCCTAATATTTAAAAATATATTATGCTACTAGCTTTTGCCACTGGCTTTGCTCGTGTTCATTTTAATTTTGTAAGCCATTTCTAGTTGTGTATCATATTATTTTTGAGTAATTTTATTAATTTACGGTATCCTCTCCTGATTTATTATATGTATAGAAGATATAATTTAAAATAAACATTTGTGTTCGTGTGCGAACACTGCAAGACCATACTAAGTTGAACTCTATTCGTTTCGATTCATCATATAGATCTAAGGCTAACTTACTTTGCAGTTTATACTCAACGAATCTGTCCACTTCTTATCTTTTTACTTAATATAAATATTCCTAATATATAATTATAGGCCTTATTATATTTTGATTAACTTTCAGCCAATGAACCTGAACATTTATTTTATACGTACAGTTTTGTCGAACGATTATTCAACGCGTTTCTTTAAAAGGACATGACCTTTTTATTTCTCAACCAATTGAAAAAAACATTCACGAAATGTTAACTTAATCTTACTACGATACAATAGAGAAATCAGTTCAGCCGTTTATTTGATTAGCGCGAATATAGACACGAACGGACAAAAATTGTTAGTCGTTGTTTTGGTTTCTGTAACGTTAATAAAGTCCCTTAATAATAGGTTTACTCAAATATCTTCAATGTACAGTTATCGATCAGTTACATTTTTATTATATTTATAAATAGAAGATGGAGTCCCCAGATTATTTTATGATTAAGACTTATTGTGAATCTAAACAAGGCAGGAGGTGGAAATCTACTTATACTGAAAAAAATGACAAGAAACGGTCTAGTTCTAAAAATACTAGTGACAGAATTATATATAAAGATTTATTAATAATAAATAATTAATCAACGCATAACCACGATAAACACGCTGTCTTCAATAAGATATTAATTGATATTTAATTGCAACAATTACGATAGAAATATAAAACACTTAAGTGATCTATAAATTACAGTTAAGACAACCAACTCAACATACATGTGTAAGAAATAAAAAAGTAAAAACAAAGAACACATTTCCGTCTTTATTTCCACCAATGTACAAATAAGCTAAAAAAAGAATACACTTCGTGATAACCCTTTGTGAGGTTAGCTCCAATTCTTTGATAGTCTATCAAACTGAATTCTTGAAAGATTTATAAACAAGTATCTTATTTCAATGAACATGATAAGTTTGGGAAAAAAATAATTCACTAATAGACAAAAGCGGAATGCAAAAATATAAATATATATATTGTTGCCGTTATTTTCATTAATTAAGTATTTTATAAAACGTTTTCTAATGTTTTGTTTTTTATATTCCATCGCCTTGTATTTCAGGTTTTTTATTACATTTTTGCATTAATTACCCTATTCCGGGTCTAAACACTACCCACGTTATATTTTGTTTTGCGTTGATATTATATAAATGGGATTGATATCGTATAAATCATATAAATGGATGATGGATTTATAATGATAGGTTTAAAGAATAAATACGACGAAGACATAAGCTCACTCATACTTTACACGTTGTGGATGGTGATCCACAACGATCGAGACATCAATGGATGGTGGATAGGCAATAATCAACTAAGGGGATGTCCCTTACTTGGTTATTGTCTATCCACTTTATCCGTAAAATTATATTTTTTTCGCGAGGATCACAATAGCCGTTCTTCCACTAAAGGTCTACTGTAAGT
>JAOSYY010000003.1:2445649-2477917 GCA_025727935.1 Hebomoia glaucippe
CGTTATTCTGTCAGTCATCAATTTAATATATGAAGTTGTCTTGACTTGACTTACGATATATTTGACCCGCCTTGTATATCTGTTTTATTACCGAACTTTTACTCATGGACGTCATATTCACTCTATTTATTTCTCGGTCTTTCACTCAGTAGTACTGGTTCACGCGATCTTTCAGTCAATGAGTTGCGGCGTGGGCAAACCTGTTCGGTCGAAAGACCCCTCATGTGGTAGTTGGGTGCGCGCCCTGTAACTTGGGCGCCCCCAGGGCGGCTTTGCGGGTGGGATATTCCCTAGGTAATTTGACAGGTCGATGAGCAGACTTGCGTCACTCGGCCTGTCTGTCCAGGTAAAGGATCCCGGTTTTTAGAATTATATCTTTTATGTATACTGGTATCTATAAGTTATATATTTTGTATAGATGGGTGCTCCTAGTGGTGGGGTGGCCGACTGCGCTACAGGCACGGTTGCTTTAGAGGCAGCGGCTAGGCGCACGATGGACGCAGTTGCGGGTGATGGGGAAGGCACAGCGCCCGCAGCACAGTTCAGCGTGGAGCACGTGCTACCCGACCAACCCTACCTCTGGGCCGACAAATACCGACCAAGAAAACCAAGATACTTTAATAGGTATAAGCATGCACTTCACCATGTATACATTGTAACAAACTCCTCATAGAGATTTTGATTTGATTTTAAATATTAATTATACTGTGACTTGTAATAGAGTACACACTGGTTTCGAGTGGAACAAGTACAATCAGACCCACTATGACATGGACAACCCACCACCCAAAATTGTGCAGGGCTACAAGTTTAACATCTTCTATCCAGATCTGATTGACAAGAATTCTACACCACAGTTTTCTTTGGTAAGCTACTGCAAAATCGTATTTGTTATATTGAAAACCATGCTCATGAGTGTGCCTCATTAAAGTATAATAGCTTTTCCTATATGCATATAAAATTGATACTTATAACAGAAACCCAATTCATATATCTATATATTTGTTCTGGTTATCCTGCGAAATGTCTGATCTAATTTCTACTTTACTTTTATTTCATTAACATAATCATCATGACCGTGAATGTCTACATAAAATCATCACGGGCGCAACTACATTAAATTAATTATTGATCTTTTTTAAAAAACTATATTATATTATTAGCCAATGAACTGCAGTACATTTTGCTTCAAAACAATAAAATAAAAGAATTTAATTATTTATAGCAACCATGTGCGGATAATCCAGAGTTTGCAGTGCTGCGGTTCCATGCTGGTCCACCATATGAGGACATTGCATTCAAGATTGTGAACCGTGAATGGGAGTACTCTTACAAACGTGGCTTTCGCTGTCACTTTCACAACAACATATTCCAGCTTTGGTTTCACTTCAAAAGATATAGATACAGGCGATAGATAGTAGAATATATAAATTGATAGTAAAAGTTATTGTTTTATTTTATAGTTTCACTTCACACAATTTATTTCCAGTCACGAAATATAAATAAAAAACTAAATAGGACAATAAGCACATTCATGGCTGAAACATCACCATTAAATCTTGTATTAATTACAGGATAAGCATATAAGTTGTAGGAACCTCGTTAAACAGCTGATAATCAAAATATAGCAAAAATAGTTCTTATCTTCTCACCTACATGATTGTATGAATTTTCAAGATTGGTTATATTGAGGAAGGATATATGCATTTAAGCGATAATAAATAAATCTTGAGGGAAGTAAAAGGGAGATCAAAAACTTTCAACTGTATTAAGTAATAACAAATATCTTGAAACCATTTTAAAATATGTCTTGACAGCGGAATGTCTTCCATCCACAAGAAGTATTTTAATATTTCATGAGAGTATTTCTGAATTAAAACAAAGATAATTCAACTTATTGTCAAATAGCTAGTCTATCTATATATATATATATATATAGATGAAATTAATGTTTCTGAGTTTTATTTTAAAATACATATTAAAGTATACAGCAGTGATATTTAATAAAAAAATATCCATCTAAGCTCTGAAAATGCTGACCAATATTGATGAAACTTTCATTGTCAGTATAATAAAGTTATTGTCAGTAGTATAACTTGATTATTATAATTTTGGAATTTACTTGAAATATCTGTTTATAGTATTTTGTCATCATTGTAGCATGTGGAAAGCCTCAGCCTACGCCTATGGGAAAAAAGCTAGATTATATGTGTGTGTATATGAAATTGACTGAGCTTAATTCTAATTTCTTACTATAAATATGTTAATAAATCTTACCTCATAATTAGTAAACAATTTAAGGAAGTTACGATCACTAGTAGGAGTTAAAAAAGAAACAAGGCTTTTTAATTATTTTGGAATTTTAATTAATGAATTTTTGAAGTTCTAAACAGAATTATATATGGACAAATTATATTTACACTATTTAATTGCCACTAATGAGTTAGGTGTATTCTGAATTATTCTTTTTTAGGCTCAGTTGACGTGGAAACTTCTTCCACAGGGTTTCCTCTAAAGTTAGGGAACTGTTCCCAAGGAGCACTCAGTTCAAATCTTCTGAACTCTTGTGCTAATTCTAACGGTTCCACCACTACACGTTTTTGCTCATCATCATAGCGCAACTCCACATACCCACTCAAAGGGAAATCCTTTCTAAATGGATGTCCTTCAAATCCATAGTCTGTGAGAATTCTTCGCAAGTCAGGATGGTTGGCAAAGAACACTCCAAACATATCCCAAATTTCTCTCTCATACCAATTAGCAGCCTTAAAAACTTCACAGGCGGAATCAATGGGAGTGAGTTCATCAGTATATGTTTTAACTCTAATCCTGGCGTTATACCGCAGAGACAGCAGGTTGTAAATAATTTCGAATCTGTTAGCTCGGCTGGGTACATCCATTCCGGCAATATCTACTAAATTTGCGAATTGCGCGCTATGGTGGTCTTTCAGAAACTGAAGGACGGGAATTACACCGTCCGGGGGTATAAGAACTTCCAATTCGTTACCGGACGTGATCTGAACTTTCTGTACATATTTTGGTAAACAATCGGCGACATATTTACCGAAATCAATCAGCTGTGATTTTTGTAGCGGATCCAATTTGGCAACAGTAGGTCGAGTCTCTACTTGTGGTGGTGTTTGATCAGATTTACCAGCCACACACTGAATTGTTGGATATCGCTTATTGGTAAGGATTACACGTCCAACATTACGGCTAGCGCCCAAGACGCCTTTAAATATGAATGACATTTCACCTGTGTTTTTCTATATATTTTCTTACGTAATTTTTCGTTCGCTTTTCGACTCCGACGTTAATCGTCTTGTCTACTAAATATAAGATGGACTATTTTGCATACCTACCTACTACTCTTATTGTCAAATGAAAGACAGAAAAAGTACCATAGACTAAAACCATATTCCAAAAATGTACCGATTTTTATAAAAAAATTACAATTGAAATAGGTACAGGTTTCAGAAAATGTAAAGGCTGATACATTATGTATTTCTTTTCTAAGACCGACATTTTTGCCTACAGTATATAATACGTAACAAAAACATACTTACTTATATGAAAAACGATTTAGGGAGTTCATGAATATAACATATGTATGACTTACATTTTGAATATCAATGCATACGGATAAAATAGGCGTTATTACATAATAAAAATAAGATGATAACATAATTATATATATTATAACCAAGTTCCATGCTAGCTAAATTAACTGTTACTCTGCACTTGATTGAAATAGTGCACAATGACATTACTCGATAAGAATGATCTATCAACACTCAACTTTATAAATGTCATTTACATTGTCAATTGAAGTTTTTCAAAATTAGTTAAACTGTTAGGTGCTATTACTACTTTAAAAGAAATTGTGATTGTGACCTGTTGAATTGCTGAGCACCTTATACAGGTGCACAGTTGAAGATTTTTTTATGACTTTAATGACAATATCTTTATTGAATATTACCTTCGCAGATGGTCATGTTGACTTGAAAAGGGTTAGAACTAATAAACATTTTCGAAGCAAATACCTACCTCTGGATTTTAATGTAAAATTCGGTAGATTTAAAAATGGAGGACGAATTAAATAACTTAAAGACAATTTTGAGATCCATTGTTGTATCGTGTCCTACTGAAGTGGATGTGAGGTCCCTAGTGCGAGACTACCGAGAAATGATCGGTACTCCAATACCCATTAATAAATATGGCTACCACGATCTAATTACGTTTTTGAAAGAGCGATGTAATGATTCGTTTTTGGTAAATTATATTTTTATTTAATGTTTATTAATTATTGTGTATTAGTTAGTTCCACACATGTACAAAGAGTTAAATAACAGAGAAATATAATCATTTACCTGACATGTAAATCTTATTAATTACTTATTATTATTCTTAGTAATTATGGTGGTGAATTACTAAATTTTCTTGCAAATAATTTTTATTCCATTACATTCTGTTTAATTTTTCAATGTAACAGTTTCAGGGTCCTGCATCCAACCCAATTTTGACACTTATAGTACCTGATACATTGAAGCACATTGATAAACTTGTGCAGAAACAAAAAACTCCATTTACAAAGTTGTAAGTGCTACTGGCAATCTTTTGAATAGAATGAGGTTTAAAGTATCGTAATGAGATATACCTCAGTGTTAATAATACAGGCAAAATTAGTTTTAAATATATTGAAATATTGGTTTTCCTTATGGCTATAATTATTCAAAAATATCAATGAAATATAGTTGCTTTAAGAGGTTTGCCCAACTAATCTACATTGAATAAAGCAATAATATTTTTATGAATATAACCTGTGTAGTTCTGAATGATTTTGTTAATGGTTCTAACTGTATATATGCATTTCATTACATGTTATTTCTACAATAAAGTTTGTAATAAACTTTACAGTAGAGGAAAGAGAAGAAGTGTCCAGGTATCAACAGTAAAGTCCTTAGATTCAGAAACAGACATTCTGAAGAAAAAAAATCCATTACATAAACAAGAAAGTATTGTTTACAATAACACTGATTTCAAATACCAACAAAAATGTAACAGTTCACTGAGTAAAAATGAGTCTCTTCAGAATGAAAATGTATGTATTATACTAGTTCAAAAATATTAACCCTATCTAGTTTTGTTCATTATAGCTCTGTAAAATATTTTTGGAGCAGTGTTTAAATTGCATTTATAAAATAGGGTCTCAAAATTCCAGGTTGGATCATCAATATGTAATTATAGGCTAAAATTTTACAACTTCTTTTTGAGATAACATATTTGAAGTGGCCATATAAATAGTTGAAAGTAATTGAACATTTAACATCCGGTTAGTTTTAATAGCCAATAGGATAAAAACATGTGAGATGGTCATAAATAAAGAATTGAATTCTAAGAAAGTCCTATAATTTATGTATAAATTTGCTTATGTTAAAGTTATAAAATGGTAATATTGTAAATAAAAAACTTCTCTATAAATTATTTTTACTAATATCAAACTGAGAATTGAGTGACAATGGTATGTGATTTACTATTTAAAATGATATTTGAAGGTAACAATCTTCCAGGAAAAATATCTATAATTTAAGGAAATAAGTTTTACAAAGAGCTGTAGCTCATTGTGAGAGTTTCTTAGTTTTGAATTTGTTTCAATGAATGTAGACTGATTCTTTAACACATGGTTATTGGCTACAGACACAGTACCCGACTAATTCAATAACAATCACATGCTTTTAGAAAAAAGTTAAATAATGTGATATAACTTTTCCTCAGGTTGAAACCAATCACATTGATCAGAAACAGCTTATAAATCAAAATGGGCTGTGTCTTCGAGATACCCAACAGTTGCCCAGGTTCAAAGAATCAATACAAGACATAGAATGTAGTACCACTGAATCTGATTCTAGCAGACAGATTTCTTCCAGTAAGTGTAAATTCTATTATCTGTCTATATGATTATTTTATGATCAATATCAATAAAAGTATTAAATAAGTACAATGTTACTATTTGTTTAAGAAATGCATTTTTTTTCTGTTCTAATTGAGTAATATTCACATATAGGCTGCAGTAGTAGCTCCAAGGGAGCCCAGCTAGAAGAGCTAATAGAAGAAATCACTTCCATTGTCTATGAACACCCTGATGGGCTATGGTGTACTGATATACTGAAATATTACAGGTATTCCTACAATAAGTTATAAATATTGCAATCAGTGTAGTCATAATACGAAAGATAGTGTTATTTAAAAATTATTATTATTATTAAAACAATGTGTTTCTTGTACAGAAAGCGATATGGGCATGACATGGATTTCCTGCGTTTCGGTTACACAAGTATCGTTCGCGTGGTGCTGCTGGCCCCGACTTTGAAGGCGACTCAAATGCACACCGGCGATTGGCGTGTTTGGGCCGCTGAGACTGCGTCACCCCGTTTACCCGCACTACCTTCCGTGACACTGATGCCTCACCCACCACAAGTCGACCCTGACGACGCTCTGCCGGGTGTCGATTGCGTGAGTATCACTATTGGTTTTGTCTGTGGCCTGTTCAGACCTTTAAGATAGGGTAGGCAAACAAAAATAATTTCCTTTATCCATTGACGAAGTAGATCCATCGTGTCCACGATGGCTCGTGTGCGTATGATGATCTGTGTTTCCCAAAAAGCAAACAATATCTACTGTGCATTGAAAAACATTCCAATTGACTATCACGTTAGGTATGTATATCAAAATTGATTAGTATTTCATAATTTAAACGAATCTCAATACGATTTTGTTCTAATGTGTGTAAATAAAGCAGCGTGTCATAAGTGTCAATCAATACTGTGATTCTCATTTCTTAAATTTTTGGATATTCGGTATTTATATTACTAGTCGGTATTTGTTGTACACGCAAGAGTGTGAACGCGGCTTGCAGGAGACCGAGGTGTTTCCGGCGGACTGCCTACACTTTACCGAGAATATCCCGGCAGCGTCACTCGATGAAGTGTGCCTAGGTGATATGCTCGAGGTGATGGTCGGAGAAGTCTACTCGCCCTCACACTTCTGGTTGATGCGTCTTGGCGAGCGCTACAACATTTCCATGGAAAACATTATGGATGAAATGACGTCAGTATGCACGAGTCGTGGCATCGTATTGTGTTAACATCATATAGCTTTCCACCTAACTTGTATGTGTACCTAGGGCGTACTATGGTGCTGGTGCAGGACGAGAACGACGATTAGCAAGGAGTGCCGTACGCATGGGTCACTACTGCTCCGGTTGCTATGAGGGCGACTGGCATCGATCCATCATCGTCAAGGCCGTCGACAGCTACACGGTCAAGGTACGTTGCGCCACTTGCGCTTCTTTATATACATAGAGAACTTGGTTTAATAAGATGCGTGATCTCGTATATAGGTGCGGCATGTGGACTATGGCACGGTGGAGACGGTGCCGATAGCAGAGCTGAAACCGCTTCGACGTGAGTGGGCTCAGCTGCCGGCGCAAGCTGTGCGTGCGCGCCTGGCCGATGCCGCACCTCCCGCTTCCGGCCGCCGCTGGCCGCATCCATCTTCTGCGGCCTTTCTGGCGCTGGTTAAACAGAAGCGGCTTTTCGCTAATATCATCGACATCGACAAGACGGTAAGTGAGGAGAAGATTGATTACATATTTATTAAAAATTCTTATGTTTATTATTAATTTGTATGCTATTCAGAAAACAAAATATAAGATTGATTTTTTTTTCAAATACTATATGAAAATTTACAATATAATAAAATGTAACTGGTTGTTGTCTATACATTGAAGATATTTGAGAAATAATATTATTGGGGCACTTTAGTTAACGTAATAACACCTAAAACAACAATTTTTAGAATCTTTATATATTTTTCTGTCTTTATGTTCGGGCTTATCTCGGACACGGCTGAACGGATTTTAATTTTCACTATTCTTAAGCTTAACTTAACATTTTGTGTTTGTTTAATTTTAATTAATTGAGGAATAAAAAAGTTATAGACATTTGGTGAACAATGGTTCTATAAAACGCTATAAAATTATTTTGAATAAACAATTATATTAAGATAAGAAGTGAAAAGATTGGTTTAGTAATAATTCCAATGTAAGTAGCCTTAGATCTATATGATGATTCAGCTTAGGGCCGTCTTACAGTGGTCGCACACGAACAGAAATTTACATTTTAAATTATGTCTTCTATACATATAATAAATCAGCAAAAATTGCGTGTCTATATATATTCAATGAATTTATGCAAAAACTATTATAGACGTGTTTTTTACTCAAAAATAATATTATACACAACTAGAAGTGGGTAAAAGATCGACATGAACGCGAGCGAAGTCGCTCGTAGAAACTAGTATCTTCTAATAAAAATGTACCTTGCAGGATAATATATTGGAGGTGAGGCTGATCGATACGTCAACGGAGGAAGACATATGTATCACGAGTGAACTGGTGCGGGCTAATCATGCCGAACGCTGCAACCGGTCGGCGCCCTCTGTAAGTGACCCTCTAGCGACTGGCGGAGGCGAGGACAGCGCCTCGGATATATCGGCATCCGCCTCGCAAGTGTATGGGCCTCGCCGCATCGCCACCTGGGCTTGCGAGGACGAGCGGAGTCAGCCTCCTTGTGCCCCCAGTTACGCGTTGCTAAAGCGGATGGAAATATTTGAACGAATACGATTAAAATTATAGAATTTCAAAATAAAGTACACTTAAATGCGGTTGCGTTATCAACAACTGAATTAATATATAGTATTTTCAGAGACCTGTTTAACTATTGTTTACTAAAGCGCATGTGTCGCAAAATACATAAATTTATTGAAATTGTATTTAGGTTTTATTTAATATGGTGGTATTTAATACTGAGTTGAAAATCACTGGGTTATAAATGTAGGAACATAGTAGTGCATGCTTGCATAAATATTTTATATCCAGCTTATTATTCAATAAATCAAACTGGACCTATTCAATTAGTATAACCGTGAAAATGATATACAAGTGTCTGTAAATATGATGTACGTGCGTGAAAAAGGGCGATTTATTTTATTCCTACAGTGGCTGCTTATTGATGAAGCGTAATGATTTTATTTTTTCTGAGTGAATACTTTATACTTCACCTGGTTATTTCCATTTTTGTTGTATAGTATGGTATATAAAATGTAAAGAGTATCTAATGCATTCATTTGGGAGAGTTGAATATTCGAAACGGCAACCGTGTGAGATTCGTTAATGACGACGACGGGTCGCACAGTACATAGCCTCCGACGTCTGAACGGATCCCACGTGTACCTACATACACTCTGATTATAAATAATGCGTAAGATCGTTTTTCAGACGTCGGAGTGTTACCTGTGGCCGAAGTTCGTGGCATTGGAAAATGGGGATACGCCCAATTATGCCGATATCCTCGCGTACCTTCGCCACAACGTCGAGCTGGAGTTCCTTGAAGAGTACCGCCGCCACGTACCCCCATGTCTGCCGTCGCCACCGCGGTCAATCACGGCCGGCACCGCCGTAGCAAAGCACTCAACTTCACAAATGATAAATCCGTTACCGTTCTCTAGTAACTTTCCACCGGGACGGCAAGCGTTTTCCTCCAATTACCAGATTCCCATTTACCCCATTGCTCCCGGCCATCCACTTGCCCACGCGCCAGAGTCGAGAGGAAGAGGGGACTACATGTCGCGTTTCAACCCTACCTGTTTTGTAAATACGACGGACTCATCACCACTTCGGAACAGCTGTCATTCTCCATCGACTCCTAGCGCGTACGTAGAGACGCCGTCAGCCGCCCAGGTGACACGAGGCAACTCGGCATCAGACGAGAGAGCGGGGTGCGTGATCCCAGCGTCCGAAGCCCAGGTGTTTACCGTGCTGAATTCTGTTAATTCTGCAGAGGTCATTCGTTACATCACGGACACTGTTGCCCGCACGATGCATATGAACACTCCTTACTACTGCCAACCGCTAGCCTCCGGGCTACATCCCGCAGCACGCGAGTGGCGCCCAGGTGTACCCTTGAGCTTCACTGAACCGCAGCCGGAGACACGCGCGCCTTCGGCCTACTATATACGCCCTCCGCCTGGTTTCGAAAAACGAATTAATTGATATTCAAAATAGTATCTTTTTATTAACAACTAAACAAAAATTAAGTCGTTCTTCAATTTCAGAAAATAGGTAATTTTACGGTCATTTCCGTTTACAGAGTTATAAACATGGTATCTTTTGGTATACATATAACATATGAAAATACCAATTAAATTAACTACTTAACGCAT
Organism: Hebomoia glaucippe; assembly: GCA_025727935.1. Lineage (NCBI taxonomy): Eukaryota > Metazoa > Arthropoda > Insecta > Lepidoptera > Pieridae > Hebomoia > Hebomoia glaucippe. Next base: position 2,455,931 of record JAOSYY010000003.1, read on the forward strand.
TTAAAGATTACATCCCAAAGTCGGTTGCTTAATGGCGATACTATCGAATGTTGTAAAAACATGGTGATTTTTTGTCACTATCAATAGGTCCGATTTCAGAGTAAGAGTATTTATGTTTCAAAATTTGGCCTTTCCTTTCGAAAATTCAATCTGTTTGTAATGATTAGTACATTTGTTACTAAATCGTAACAGTTCGGAAAAACCCATATATTAAGTGTAAGTTTGTTGTTACGTACGCCTATATACCAAAAGTTTATTTCTACCAATTGAATTAAGATTATTGAAAACCATTATATCATTACATCGATGGTTAAACTTGAAATCTCGTTACCTTCTTTCGGTTAAAATTATAATTGATCCTCAATACTAGGTAACATAATAATATGTTTAGTATACACATGTTGAAAGATAGCCCCTTCTTCTATCAACATTAAACGACATTATAGTTAATGTTCTTTTCATGTTTAAATGTGTTGGAAATCCACAATTGACTATAATCTTTACCTTCGTCGATCGGAGGATGCAAATATTGCAATTGATTAAGATTGGTATCCCATGAGCAGATTGAGCTTCCCTTCAAACCCTATGTGCTTTGTTACTAAGTACAGATTCTGACCTCTTTACCATATCTTTTTGTACATTATATGTATGACAAGATTATTTTAATAGAATTCTAGTATAGGTTTATATGAAAAAAGTCTGTGATACGCAGTACGTAAACGTCTGAGTGAACTACCCAAGTGTCTTAATACTAATGTATATATTTTATTAATAAAATAAGCTTTGTTGTCAAAGTTTTTCTTTGTTTCAACTACATTCCTGACCTAAGATAGTACAATAAAATCGAATTAAAGACCATTAGTAGCCATTTCTTCAGAGTTAAGAGGATAATATACATAAATATTTAATATGAATTCATAATAGAACGGCAAAATTGAACTAGATATATGTATAGTTAAGACTTAAGGTGCTTCTATTTGAAAAATCCCGTAGGAAGTTGTATACGGGCTTATGTTCTACACTAAGTGGAGTCCAATAAATTGGTAACATTGAATTGACAGATGCTGATTTTACCAGGGAAAATTAGAAGTACATAGTATGAATTTTATTGCCTCTTAACTGCGACGGATATTACAAAATATAACCGTTTCTTTTATACGAAAAATTATCGAAATTTTTATAAAAATATTTATTTTTTTCTGGTATAAAATCAATTGAAGTCCTCTAATATCAAAAACTATTCTTTAGATTTTAATTTTTAATCTGTGCAAATTATCATATGCAACTGTCTTTAAAATAATTTCACCGATAACAAACCTTTACTTGAGATAACATTATAAATAGCGATTGTTGTATGCTCTTATAGGTTGTTTCTGTTAAAAGTTGCAACTTTAAGATTATACTATATGTTATCTATAGCATCCAATAGACATGGAGTTTAGCGAACCTTTAACAGAATACGTCAACAATTTCTTTAATTCTGCTTTGCAATGATTCAAATGACAAATGTAAATGTGCAGCAGCTGTTTTAAACAGAACTGTCACAATGATCTTAATTAACGTTAAATATACAAAATCACTTTCTATTTAAAGATTCATTTTTTTTACTTTTTTATGCGATAGGAAAGCAAACGAGCTTACCTATCCTTATATTAAATGATTTCTGCCGCTCATGGACACGTCCAAGATCAGTAGATCTAGAAGACGCGTTGAGAACCTATCATTATCCATAAACAAAATTTTGTAAGTTTAGTACCAACTAAATAACTATATTTGTTTACCAAATAAGTATTGACCTTTTTGTAAATGTTTATCTGCTAAGAGACTAAGTGTCAAACCAGAAATATGTAAAATATTGTCTATGACTCTAATTAAAAAAATATGATAATAAACATGGCGTGCAATGCGTCATTTTATACTGTTTACAAATGAAAATACCATAACCTTTTGATTAGATGATGTGGTTTGAGAAAACTAAAAGGGAAGTGAAAATCGCTGGTCTGCTTATCAGAGTCGTGCTATCGTGGACGTGTAGTGATTCGATGTGAAGTTGTGGGGTGTCGCGGCGCCAGGAGGGTCGGGGCGCTGCGGCGGGCGGCCGGGTGAGGCCGAGTGCTATGCAAGCGGCGCCGACGCGCTACGTGTCTGCGAGCGAGCTGTACTCGACGGACGAAGTGGAGCTGCTGTTGGAGGAGATCCGCGAGCTGGAGCCGACGAGCTGCCGCGGCGAGGACGTGCAGGACTTCGAGATCGCGGGCAGCGGCGGCGCGGGCGGTGGTCGCTCGCCTGCCGGCACCGAGCTGACGGAGCGCTCATGGGATTCGCACGCGCACTATTCGCGCGCGCCGCCGCCTCGCCCGCAGGCCCTTGCCCCGCTGTACTGTCGCCTCCGTTATTTACGCACGCCGTTCGGTGCTCTGACACTTCTACTTGTTGTGAGTATTTGCTGTGTGCGCACAACTATTTTGAAGTTACTGTTTTCCTCAGTTTAACTTATCTCCGTTTTTGTATTATGATATCTTTTTGCTTTTTTTTAAATACTGTTTTTTTCCCACCAATAATTTAAAAAATAATCATATCAGCTATGGAAGTTTGGTACAAATAGACTGTCCTTGATATAACCTATCCTTTACACTTTGATGCAGCTGATATTAGATTATTTTACCATACTATTGGCATATGACAGGTGGACTATTAGTGTTGTGAAATGGCAAGGCCGTAGTGGTTAGAGGCTGCCCATGTGATAAGTGGACAGATGAAATCATAAAGCTAGCAGTAGAAAATGGGATACCTTTGGCTAGACACAAAGATAGATGGAAATTGTTGGAGGAAGCTTTTGCCTTAATGGACCCCATACAAGTCATGACAAAATAATAAGCAAAATGAATTAAAAGTAATGTAATCATACTGTAATTGAAATTATTTAAAAATAATTCTATGTACCATATTTATGAATCAGGATGTATTGTAATAGGCTGAAAAGGAATCAAATTAAGCTTTATTTTGATTATTACATTTATTTAATATTGTTATATTGGCAGAACAATAATCTCATTTAGTTATCATAATAATCTCATATATATCTTATGTTTCTTTCTTAATTCATTAAATTATGGTAAACTTTGTCAGTGTTGTTATTTGGTTTAGGTGTTTATCATTATTCAAGTATTGAATGTGTTGACCTTATTAGAGCCAAGTTGGGAACTTAATTAAATGTTACTGTCACAAAATTCAATTAAATTAATTTCTAATTTAATATAATGGTTGACATTTCTCATATCAATGAGAAATGTCAACCATTATATTATTATATAAAGCTATGTGTTTATCCCATATTTCTTTGGTATTACTTGAGCTAACAAATACAACTTAAATAAATTGGTCTGTTATTATAACACTTAATTTTCAAACATAAACTTGTTCTATGATTAGTTATGCAGCCTGACCACGTGTGCGTGCGTGTGGGCAGCCCTAGGGCTTCGCGGCGCGGCCGCTACACGCCCTCTTCTATTTGGTGCACTCACCTCTCTTCTGGCACATGGGCTGCTGCTTATGCTGCACATCACCAGACTTACTGCTCTCTTCCCAATGGACTTTACCAAATGGGTAATTTTTCGTATACAATTTAATTTAGATATTGTAAATTGCCATTGTGTATCATTTTCTTAGTGTTTTATTCAATTAGGCTACTTTTTTCTATCTAAACCCTATGAAAACACTTTCTGCTTGAGTGCAGCATTTATTAACTTCATAAACTTCATAAATACTTTTAGGTAGAATTTACATATACATTCTTATCATTAACTAAAATAGTGCATTAATAAGAAGTACATACTGTTAGTTTGATCTTGCTGAATAATAATAATAATAATCTTGGGTTTCAGAGCGGTTGGCTGGGCGCATGGAGCGCGGCGTGGCTGTTGAGCGGTACAGGGCTCGCGTTCCGCCCTCTCACCGACGTGCGTGTCTCATATTCTCCTTCTGTCATCTACTGCGCTGCGGTAAATATTTTTTTTATGTCCATCAAAGCTAACAAATTGAGATAATAGTGCCTACATTTTGATAAATAATACCTAATTTCAAAGAATTCACCTTAATATATGTCTGATTTACAGTCTATGAATTCTATTTTGGAAAATTAGCATCATTTTTTTATTTACATTTATAAGGTAGCCTGAAAATAACTAGGGTAGACATGGTAATACTGTGCTCATTTGTTCAGGGAGCAGGCGCGGCGGGGGCTTGCGCGGCGGCAGCTCTCGTAGCTCTCGCGATGCGCGCGGGTTGCGTGCGCGCCGGTGGGCCACCCCGCTCCGCCTCGCGCCGGTCTTCCGCACCTCACGCTCGCGGACTGGGAGCCGCGTACCGCGCCGTGCCGCAACCCTCCACGTCGCGGGACGACCCGTTATAGTGACACGCAACACCGACCGACTTCTAGATGTGTCGGTCCGGACGAAGCGCACGTCGCGTTGCCGGGTAGGCGGCGTGAAGTACTTTACGCTGCTTGTGTGCAAATATGGTTGTCGTGTTAACTTCTTGACTCGAGGGAAATCGATGACTTACCATCATGTTTGCTGTCAAATGCCTTGCGTATTAAACGTAAACGCGCTTGTCCCTGAACGCCAGCGCACAGAAACGTGCTATTGTCAGTATATGTCCAAATTTAGACATGAGCGATAGACCCCAGACAGCGTAGCATAGTAAGTACACTCCCAGGTGGATGTAATTTCCCCGCATTACGGCACAAAACCATGATGTCTTCAGGGCTATCGAACACTCCGTAATTTTTATATATTTTATAGACGTTAGAATTTTATAGCTGAAGAAGTGGTTCCCAGGTGATAATGTTAGAAATGATCTTGCCCGTTAAGTACATTAAAGACGGCGAGTGCACAGTCTACTATTCTCTGACACGGCGTGCGGTTCTCACCTCGAAGACTGTCGGATGTGGTAAAAGTGCACTCGTTATTTTAAGAGACGGGTTGCGAATATAGTGCCGTGTGGAAGCCTCCACGTCACTCGGTATATCTCAAAATTTATTAATTTATTTAATATAGTTTTACTATCGCAACGGGCGGTTGTTGCCGTGTCGTTGGCGATCATCACGCATTTTATAATTTATTATTTACACAAGTCTGATATTATTCTAGTCACTACGTACATTTAAGTCGTTTTATTTAGTAAGGTATTATATTAGTATCCTGCACAAATTAGATAACTATCGTGTCATTGTATTCAAAATGTTTTACATCCCAAACGTGTAACACCTTCTCGTTAGTGGCTGCGCAGTTTGAGTTTGACAGCCGGTAGCTTAAGGTACCAAATTGTATGACATGAACCATGCCGTCCTGAAGGTGAACTTCAGTGAAGCGGTTCAGCGTCCGCGGTATTAAATTTCTGTAGCAATATTTAACGACATTACGGATGTTCTCTTATTATAATATGTTATACTGTGTCAAAATTTAGATATTTGGTTCAAAACTTAATATCTTCCTTAATAATTTCAGTAATTATTGTTGTTTCGTATCATTTCGAGGCTATATATATTTTGTAAGTTCAGTAAACAGTGTTACCCAGTAATGTTTAGACATATTTGTATATGGATTTTGACGTATAACAAGATCGAGTGTATAACCTGATTATATTATATGTACTTCGTGTAAAGTTCTTATTGAGTGACACGGCGAAGAGCGTGTGAGATCGGGCAGCGGAAGTGGAACCGATATACGAATAAGTGTAATTGTTATAGAGATAATTTTGTACCGTCTGTCTGTCGTACTCGCGTCATGAGCTTACAACATTTCTACTGTTCAGTTGACTCGACGGTCCGGAGCCACTCGTGGATTCGCCGATACTCACGACCAAATTAACGTTTTCAATACAAAATATGAAGTTTGTGAACTTTTTGGTATCGGTTATCATTCCGCCGGCGGCTCCGCGAGCTCGGCGTAGTAATTTAATGTAATCCTCAGTGACTCCAGTGAGAGCATTATTTTTATATAGTAGTGTACATATCACCGGTTTTGTAACTTCGTACACGACGTTTGGTCGCGGCGGACCGCAGGGGTTATGTTGTTTACTACATGTTTATTGTCTTGCTTTGTGCAATACAAGTCTTATACTATCGTCGTTCCGCGTGGACTTTCCGCGAGTGTCGTTTACTTTTAACTTTTAATGATAATTCATATTATATTATATGGTTTTTATACTACTTTTGTGTTTTATTTTCCGTGCACTGTCGACTAGCTTCGTGTTACCATATTTTTATATAAAATATATGTAAACATCGTGATGAAATATAATCAAATTTAAAAGCATCTTTTTTAAAATAAGTACATATACAAAATATACGGTGTATAAAGAAAGAGACGACTATCTGTTGATTTTATCAATGTACATAATAGTAATTATTGTTCATGCAGAACTATTAGTTGCGATAAATGTAATCGAAAGTGGCGTAGGTCTAAGCTAAACGGCCACACGATGGGTATGGAAAAAATGATTATTGATTTTATCTATCTTATCGAGATTGATTTTGAATGTTTAGATTTAAGATATTTATATATTAGAAATCAGTTAACTAAATAGTGGAATTATGACGTGTTAGGACATTTAAACGATAATAGATATATTCTATAGTGTTGATAAGATCCGGTTAAATGTAAATGCTACTACAGTCCATAATGTTAAGTCTTTTGTATAAAAAAGCATGTTGCAGCAGCACACGTATAGCGGAACGGTGTTTAAAGTGCTGGCCATTGTAAGTGAGGCTATCATATTATAAACTGCCTACGGTTTTGCCAACTTGGAAATATATTTTACTATAGAGGTCATTCACATAAAACCACTTTCAATTAAGAAAAAAATTAGGTTATTCAGTAGTTTCTAATTTGAATCACAATGACCACTCGGAGATGCACCAAATACCACCATGAGTATATCGCAGATCGTGAGCATAGCTGAGGCGGTGCTGCAGCTGGGGAGTGGCTGGTGCATTGACGCACCGCAGCTGGCGTTGGGAGCACCGATGTCTACACTACTGGCGGCACTAGTCCTTGTTTGCCTCATCGGCGGAGCCGCTGTGACTATAACTGACTATGCAGCAACAGTCTGGGTTTACACGGTAAATCTTAAACATGTAGTATAGAGCTAGTTATTCAAGTATATTGTTATTATATCGTCATCCCTGCCCCGATGAGTTAATTGAAATATGCCCATGCAACTAGTAAATTTAATTGTGCCATTTGCAACGCCAACAAAAAAAATCAATTAAAAGATATATTATAATCAGAGTAATGCGTATCTTTGAATTATTTATAACTTATTCTTTAGTATACTATTTTATTTAACATCCATTTTCTTTTCTATCATATAATTTAATTGTGAAACATTTTTAGGAATGTGTCTAATTCTTCTATAACTTATATCAATTCTATTGTCTACTTTTTTCTCGATAGATCTGTTTTGTTTTCCTTATTTAAATATAATCTGTTCCAAAGATTTTTCGATGAGTTCTGCTCACAGCTGGTCCGACCGCAATAAAATAATGTAATGTGTTATTTCTAGGACATAATTATATCATCCGTGTTGGGTGTGGCCCTTCTGGTGTCGGCCGCACTCGGTGTGGCCGTGTGCCGCTTCGAGAGAGTTGTCGACTTCGTGCACGGGGTACGTTAGCGCATCCTGACTACCTACGCTGTTTATCAATAATTAAAATTTTATAAGATTATGTAAACATTGAAGTTATTTGGAGCAAAACAATTGAACAATTGAAGTTAAATACCTCATGATGTAACATTGTTTGCAGCCCCTCGGAATCTTAAAGTCTGGGCTGATCATTGCAAGTGCGACAGTCACGTACGTGTCGGTTACTCGAAGACGGTACGCGACTCACGGGTCGGATCTTCAAGGTCCACCACATAATACCGAGTATGATGCGTGATGCACATGCGACAAACAGTTTTATTTAGACGCCGTATTTGTCAATTTAACATTAAAAATTATACTTAAGACAGAAACATGGTATATGTATATATAAAATAATATCTAAGCTCGAAATACAAAAAAATTCAAAAATAACTGAAACTTTTAATGTAATCTGATTCATTAATTCCTGGAATTTATCTCAAAATTCTTATGCTAATGTATGAAGAAAATAATGTTATGGTTTGTTTTGTTATTTTATTTTAGATGCAAATGATATATACTTAAATAAGTTCAAATTTAAAGTGTTCATTATTAAAGAGATAAAAAGACATTTTCTTTCAATAGCTGTAATAAAATATGTTTTGAGTATAAATTTACAACACTGATATAATTATATACAAAACCAACACCTCCAACACTAATTGAGTTGCCATTACTAAATGCAAGCTTCTAATGTCCTGAAGTAGCATTGCACAGATTCAATGAGACTGTCAGCTTTGGGCTTTGCTGCTACACCTGCTATCTCTACTCCTAGGTTTTCAATTTTATGAGCAGTGGAGTTGCCAATAGCAAAATGTGGTAAGATTGAGAGATTATTGCTGAAAGTTTGAAGTTGCCTATAGATGTACTCACACCCTGATGGGCTGAAGAATACCAAGCAACAAAGATTTATATTGTTATTCAGTTCTATTAAACTCTCTCTCAAACTTTCATTTTCTTTTGTTTCATACACAGTTAATGGTACTATTGTGATACTCGCTTGTTGTAACACATTTGGTAGAATTTCAGATCTTAAATTGCCACAGGGAAATAGAAACCTGCTGGATTCAGGATTTTCAGATACAATAAATTTTGCCAAGTTTTCTGCATTGCCAGTTGTCTCACCTAATGCATCCAAGCCTAGCATTTGCTTTATTTTGTGGCGGCTTGCTTCCCCCACAGTATACACACGCTTAGTACTCCACATGATATATTTAGAGGGAGACCAGCACTTAGATATAGCTTCAATTGCCCGTGAACTTGTTAGTATAATGCCATCATAGTCGGCCTTCTGCAGTTCCTCACATAATTCTTGTAAATTCATGAACACAAACTGTAGGGGTTCCACGAAGATGGGCTCGTAGTCGTTATCGCTGAACGCTTTCTGATAGTCTTCCGAAATACTCTTAAACAGTACCACTTTTTTCATCATTTTAAATCTATTGGAAGCATTAAACGTTCGTTCTTTGTTTACTTGTTTGCTACATAACAAGGCTGACCCTGAAAATGCAGGAAACATGGAGAGAAAAATATAAGGCATTGAGTTGTTAAACTTCCTAATTCACATTCACTTTCCTATTTTCGGTTTAATAATAAATAATAACTTACGCGCTCGAAAATATTATATAACAAAAAGTACGTTTAACGGAGATCACAGTATCTTAGAAAGTTTATGTATGGTTTAAAACCGATTAATTTAATTCTGTTCACAGTTCACTAATTATGTATCTTACTATCTTACAACTTATAATATTTGGTATTTACTTATTGTTGACATTTGACATTTCAATTTAATGTTGCCAGTAAGGTACTCTAGTTATATGTTAATTTTATCTTACAATAGGCTATTTGACTGATTTTCAAAAATGGTTTTAAATTATTCCTTGATGTATGATTAATACGCCACATATATATTTCTGCAATATTTTCCATAAAATATTGTGTTAAAATTTAAATTACAATATCTGCGTGACGTCAGAATCAAGTAAACTAGTGTATCCAAGAGTATATTCAGCGTGCTTGTAATATTTTTTTATTTAATTTACCGGAAAACATGGTGTAATGTGTATTAATGATGTGTAGTGCCACAATATACAAATACTAATATAAGAACTCCATAAAAATTGTTTGTTTCTGTTTCAACGAATTTAAAGACACTTAATAAGAGGTTGTAGTTAGCTCGAAGAGACCCAAACAGCATTTTATCTCATACAAATTGCTTCATGTGTGAAGATCACTTTGATGTAAGTTTGTATTGTATTTGATGTAAGTTATATTTGATTCGAACATTAATAGGAAATAAGTAAATATCGATTTTACCAAAAAAATACATAGACTGTTTTTACCTAGCTTTGATTATTATATTTCAGATGCAGAAAGATACTCTAAATTATATGAAGTGCAAAAGGGCCTTTAGTTCGAAGATACTTTTGACTGATAAGGGTTTTATTGTCGGCGTGTACAAAATTCTCGTCCATTTTAACAGCAAAGACTTGTTTATATCACTAGATATTAATGTCTTGCAGAATATTGAGAAATTCTTGTAAAAATAGTACAAGAAACGATGGAAATACGATAAAAATTATGAATTTACACAAAGTTAATAGCGATAAATGTGGTAATAAAATGTTTACATGCGTCCGATGTCACACGAGGCGTAGCGAATCGCAGAACGTTCTTGTTGCGGAGAAAATTAAAAAAATAATATGAATTTATTATGTTAATTTTGCAAAAATTATAAATATTTTCGGATAAAATAGAGATAAATATGTTTTTGTATGTCATTACCTAATAGGGTGACCATATTTCGTAGCATATTTTTAATAGCCTATTCTGTTTCAGAAACAGAACAATATGTTCATGTGTGAAATGATTACGGTGTAAAAAAATGTGAAAATAATCCACATAAATGTTTCTAGTTTCAGTCATTTCTTTTTGAAACTTGTATTCTAGATGTAAACGATGATGTCAGCATCACTTGATGGTTAGCCAGAGCTTAATCAATTGACACTATCAATTATTTTAGCACATTCGGAAGTTCATAGATTGAAGCCGAAATACGCGGTATAGCACTTCATGGACTTTTTATCTATGAACGGTCGAATGTGGCCCGGACGGAACTTATATTTTATGTCAATTTGTCAAACATAAAGTTTATCGTCAGTCGTCACTTATTCATTTCGGTCACTCTAAAAAGATTGCATTTTTACCAGAAATACTTATTTTTAAGTTGAAGTTCAGTAGAAAAACATTTTGACACTTAACATTTCTGTCATTACGCGGTGACGAATAAGTATTATTATTTTTATGGTTTAAAAAACATTTTGTCTATAATTTATGTATTAATTTGTTTGGTTTTGGTAAAAAATGGCTTTGAACGGGTGTTCTGGCGGCTTGCTCGCAACTGCCCTTTTGACGGTGCTGCTTTTGCCGGCGCATTATTACGTGCCAGATTTCGGCTCGAACCAGCTCTCCATAGACCCCGCACTGCTGCAACGCGATTCTCTGCTTAAGCCGAGGATTGATTCTTGGATTTCTCTTGACTTCCCTCCGTTCGATATTTTTCTGACATTCGCTTTAATTCTGTGGGCAACGGTTACTTATCTGTGCGATTGGATACAGAGAAAACTCATGGAAAAGAGAATTTTGAAGGTAATATAATGCCAAGCCATCCCTCTCCTTAATTAGGCTCATTCTTTTGATTCAGACCTTTTATAATATACTTTACAACTTTTAATGGATTCAAACAAGCGTAAGCCATGAGACTTATACACGATTATGAAGAGCAAAAAAGAACAATCTTTAAATTAGACTGTAGCGGAAACGGGATTTATTGTTAATTTACACAGTTTTCCAGTCAATAACACAAAAAACTTACGACACTTTCGTGCGCGTTGCAGCTGAACGAGTACTTGCGCGGGTGTGCGCAGCGCGTGCGTGAGTGGGACGCACGGCACGAACAGGTGGAGGCAACGCTTCGTATGGTGCACAACGCGACCGCCGAATACAATCTGCTGCTGTATCTACTACTGCAGCGTCGCAAATTGTTGGCCGAACGCGCGCCGGCAGCGTCCGCGCACCCACATCCGTCTTGCTTCTTCGACAAGGACTTCGAAGACATCAATTTTATAACGAAACCTACGATTGAAGTGTAACTGGTCTCTGTTGTATTTTTGAGCGTTTTATGTACACATATTATTAATCAGTGGAAATCGCGTGTCTATACTATATTCAATGAATTTAACTAAAAATTATATGTTAAATAACTGGAAGTGGTTGACAAAACCGGTAATAATGCCACCGTAGCCGTGGGTAAAACCTAGGTATTTTAGTCTATCTTAGGTTACTGACATTAACTTTATGTATTTTTTTAAATATTCATTTCTGTGCTTCTATTAGTTGTTGTAACAGTACTATATAAAGTTAGGTTGCTATGTCCAAGAGAATTCAATAAAACAATTTACGCTTATGAGGATCCCAAACATTTCTCACGAAAGTCATCTAATGTTTCAGTCGTACATGTATATACACATAATTTAACTATAAGTTTTTTTAGCCCAAACTCATGCTAATTTTAAAATTATCAAGCGGCGTATCGTTCGTTCTCTCTAACTATACTTAATCGGAAAATGTAAATTAGTGTGTGTCCTGAAGGGATTGTGTAGTGTGAGAGGGAGTCAAGAGGGAGGAGGCGCATATCGGACGATCGGAGAATATTCGAGAGCTTCATTTGCATGTAAATGCGCGTCTCTCCGCTGGCAGGAATACAAACTACAACTATTTGCATCGCTCTACCTGCATGGCAACATTGAGGTACACTTGGTCCTTGTATTGGAAGTCAGTAAGTAAGTACAAAGAGCCGACAACGAGCTTGCAAGTTCTGAACCTGTCGCACCAAAGGGGAACTTCGAACTTTAGTCAACCATCACCAAGCAGGAAATCTTACCTGCAGTCCTGTTATCATTATGTATTTTGTTTTTCAGTGAGATTTATTTGATGGATGCATGTTGACATTTATGTCTGATAGGTTTACAATGATTGATGTTTTACACTTTTAACGCCTATTACTTTTTTAAAGTGAGGAATGTAGATGTAATGTTACAGATATAATATTTATACAATAAACTATTATTTTTAGTGTAGTTTGTAACGTAGGGTGGACACGCAATACATAAAAATATTATGAATCGAATCCAGCTTGCCTCTTGACAACACGTCAATTTTCGTTCGCGTTGGATCGATTGTAACAAGTTTAATGTGATGTGATACTTAAGGTAAGTACATGTAATAAATCGTACGCGCCGCTCGACCCCCATTAATTGAGTTCCATTAAAGTAACGCTCCATTTCACTAATTGCTCATGCACCTCCAGGCCCCACACTCCTTTTTCTGAGTGGCACCGGAGCGACGAATCGTACGCAGCTTTGTAAAAATTATAAATGAGTTCTATTTAAGTCAATTTGTTTGAGATTATCTGTTCGATAACGCGCAGCGTGGTCTTGCCGAGAACCGAACATAAAGCCACCGCGGCCTATGTCACTTATGCCGAAATTAATTTGCCAGTTCAGTAGAGCAGTTAAAAGGCTCCACCGTATGAGGTTTTGGGAGCGCGCTGATGTACTGCGGTTGTTTAACTGCCTCTACAGATCATGCGAAAATATATTAAATCTTTACTACACTGAATCTGGATGTCTTCTCAAACTTTGCTACTATCTACAAAAATGCAAGTATATAAGTATATATAAGGGGCTAACACAAACACAAAATGCTACTGCCTATACGTTGTTATATTTACTGTATTGTATTAACATGGCTATTGAAAAAGGGTGTTTGTTAATCAACTCTCAATTTTCACCCTTATCCCGAATCATACTTCTTTTTTCCAAAAAGTTTACTTGGAGTGGTCCATCTTTATTACTTAGGGGTATAAAATTAGTTTACGGCCTATTCTTAATATCAGTGGAGAAAAAATATAAAAGAGCTGCGCCTGGGGAGATTTTCAGCACTACCACATACGAAGAAATGTCTCCTGACTTCTTTATTGTAGCCCTATAACTGACAACCTGAGCGCACGTGACGTAGTCGCCGAAACTAATATACGCAATGAACAGTATCACTGGGGCGGGCGGGGGATTGGGAGGCCCATTTGCATCGCTAAGTGGAGCACATTGCCAGTCCGGTCTACACGACATAAGTATTATTACAATATTTTACGCTCGTTTTACCTCATACCGGCGACCGCTCGAGGGAGACGCGTTCTATTTTATTTAAATTCTCATCCCAGTGAGCATCCACATTACATTAGAATGCCAACGCTGTCAGTGGAAGTCATTCAGCTAGTTCTGAGAGCGTTTTATATAGTCGGGTTTATAATAGTAATATATTAATAAGCTTCGAGGTTGTTGAATTAAGTTTGATATGGTGGAATCAGAGTTAAAACTATATATAATATAATTATATGGTTTTACATTGGCTCTTCTATAAAATAACGTAATTAAAATTTATTTTATTTGAATGAAGAACGAGTTTCAATTTCGTAATTTTTTTCCAATTGTTCAAATTGCAACTCCTGGAGTCGTGCAATTTGCAACTTCTGGAGTGTCTTTGTAAATACCTAGCGGGACAGTTTAAGATAAGCAATTACAAGACCCGCGATCGTTTAACGCGTGACGGGAATGTCTCTCCTCCGTCCCATCCACCTATATTAATATTTGCTCCACTAGTATAAATATCTACACATATATAATAAATTAGTATAAAACTACATGTTTGCACATTTATTGAATTTATGCAAAACTCATTACGGACCGTTAGAAAAAGCAATAGGAAACACAATTTGGCGCTAATTTAAAAACGCATTCAACATATATCGGAGCTTAATGTAGTACTTTAAAATCTGACATCAGGGAAAATGTTGCCGGCATTTAAATATATTTTCTTTTGTTCTGTCTATACCTACATGCAATAAATCAATAGAAACTGCGTTTATACTTTTTATAAAATTATCAAAAAATAATATAAGTAAGCGAATGCAAGCCTACTATGACTACCTACTCTTTAGTTATAAGGTCTAAGTTAAACCAAACAACTGAATTTGTCCGCGTAGGTTATGATCGAACCGCTCTCGTCTACGCGGCCTTATGCTTCCACTCTTAAAGCTGTTCGGAGCTTATTAATTACACACGAAATTAGTAGAAACAAGCTCGCTCCCATCACGCGCCCTCTGCCACATCCAACCTACCCATCTCCCGCCCCGAGGTCGACGTAATTAGTCGTAATTATATAAAGGGCAGGAACAAAGCTTGTGTAATATTCTTTAGAGGGACTCGTGACTCGTGAGACACGCACCTCGCCGCTTTCTTATGGTTCGTGCATGCGCCTTGTAAACATCCAGTAAGTACTATAATTCCATAATACAATAACAGTAAATCATAAAAACTTAACGGTTGTTGAAATGAAAGTATCATTTGTCTTTTAGTGTGAAAGATATTATGTGGAAATCAAGTTATCAAAGCTCGAGATTAGCAAAGTTCTTGAGTTCCGCGCGCCGACGGGGAGAATAATTTACTGCGTATACGGAGAACGGCCCGGGGGCGTATGACTGTGGGCGGTGGAAGGAGCCGAGACATGATTTATGTTCTTTATATTAATACGAGTTGTCTATACTGTGTTGTCCGCTCAGATCTACATCATAGTAGTGCTCTATGATATAGATCCTATGTAACTTACGTGTCTTGTCTAGAACGTATCATCAAAAATAATAATAACTATATTATAACGAAATTTAAATTCGTATGCCGAATCGAATTTAAATTTCAATATACTCGACTGCAAAAAAATTTAAGAAATTTACTTCACTTCGTACACAAACGCTCAAACACCGAATTGTGTAACGCATTGGATCCTCGGAAAACGTAGTGGTGTTGTGCTTTCGGCGCTACAAAAAAGATACTCATAATAATTTATTTGGTTACAAATGAAAGAAAACTGTCAGCCGTTCAGACCTCTAAGTCCGCCGGGTTGTTCTTCACATTCCTACCCCCACAGTTCAGCCGCAAATTGAGTTAGAGTTTAGTTTGTTACCGATCTACTCTGCGCAAAGTTACGGGTTGTGTAAATTTACGACTTCGCTGCACTTTACAATAATGCTGTATGTATGTAACTAAATTATTTGACATATGAAGCCTTATTTCTATAAAACATCGGCTACACGCTCTATGACATTGCCAATGACTTAAGTTGGAGATCTGTTCTTAGTCGCTAAATAAGAATTTGTTTCAAAAATATTTACAAGGTGTAAATAGAAACTGCTTGGGATATCTTTTAATAATTATAATTAATCTAATTTCTATTTAATTATAACTAATCTAATATCATGATGGATATCAAGTAAAGATTAATTCTTAATTCGCAGATCCTATTAAGATAGCCCGTGACAATGTATAAAATAAACTCGTATAGTTTCACATCGTATTTAAGTTGCGCAGAATGACGGATAAACGGGGCGGAGGCGGCGGGCGCTGTGATGTCTTACGAGCCGGGCCGTTTCCCGTGGGATCAAGTCACAAAATCTCGACTTTTTCACTCGGAAACTTATTCAAAGTTGTCGACAGGCCGTTAATATCCTCCCTAAGAGAAGACTAATTATTTTCGCCCTCTAAGTGATATGAAATTAAATTAATTAAAAATAACGGGTCATTCTATAAAATTGTATAATTTTATAGAAAGTTAACACTATGTTAATAAATTGTTTTATAAGGTACTCTTAGAATTAAAAAATATTCATTGCCTATCACGTGTTCGAAGCTCTATTCATCCTCGTGTAAATCGTGTAGGACACGTGTGACGTTAGAAAGGACGCGCTCAATCTGCCTGATCTCTGAAGGCATTTCGGACGATAGGACTTCAAATAGGATTATGGACAAATATTTCTTTGAACTTGCTAATAGGATTTTAATGTTTCAGTTCAATGGCTTTAGTGACGCAAGTACATATAATTTGAAACATTGTATGACAAAGGTTTAGTGTTTCAAAAGTTCGAGATTATATTTTCTTTTAACAATAGAATATATCTTGTATATTGTATTCGACATAAGCGAAGTGCTAGTGAATTTAGTTCATAATAATATATTCTTTCTGTATATACAAGGCGTATTTATAAGCGTTATTTCGCTCCATCATTTTAGTCCAGCTGTTTTTGTTAACATGCTTCGTTGCTGGTTATTTTTTTTAGTAAAGTAATGTATTTTTTATGAAAATATCGTTTCATTTAGCTGTACTTACAAGATGAAGCGTAAATAATGCCAATAAAAAGTGTTAAAAATGTGTCTTTTTTTAGTCAGTTTTTAGTAGTAAGGTTTCATTAGTACTATCGCCCTTCTTCATTTTCGGGAGCAGTCCCCAAACACCCGGTATAACTATCCTTTTGTATCTGCAAAACAAACTATTACCAATATTTCAATGAAATATGTGGAAGAAAGTAAAAACGTATTTACAAATTTAAAGCAAGCGCAAGCCAACTTCTACGTTCTGTTGAACGTAGAAGTTGGCTTGCGCTAAATGAATGGGTCGTGAATTAAATTTCCTCGTGGCCTAACGTGTTTATATTAGATAAAGATTAATATGTTTATAAGTATCTTATTCGTACGTCTTTTAAAATTTTGAAAATTGGCGAGAGATGTGTCTAAAATATAAATAAATCTCATTAGGGTCACATTCAACCTTTCGTAGTTGGTAATGTCGTGAAGTAAGATTATAAAAAGGATTTAATAAGAAAATATACAAACTTACTTTTTATTTTTCTGATACTTGTTTTATGCAGTTTGAAAAGTAAATAAATGACTCTCAGTTAACAAACGGTTTCAAAAACCTAGATATATTTTCATTCTGTTCTAGGCATTTCAGCTTTTAAAATGGGATGTTATCGATCAAGAGTAGTGATCTGATGTTGCGGAGTACAAGTTTTGGCTGTGAGAACATGCACGCGCCCAATCGATATAACGATAACTTGTTATTTTAAAAAGTACATTATTTTGGTTATATTTAAATATTTTTGAATATTGAAATAAAAAGAGCTTTTTCAAGCCTCTCTGATGATACGTGCATTACGCAAGAATTTACAACGGCATTGACTCACTGTTATATACTCAAATATTTAATGAAAATATTAAATGAGAAATTCTGGGTATTCGTGTGGTAAGGTCAGAGGTGGTAGTTTTGTTGACCTCGTCTCCGACCGCCCTCCTGTCCCACCGACTTTCCTCAGTTCAATCGAATAGGAATGTTGCTCTTGCTCGAGGTCACTATACAAACTGATAAGCACACGAAACAGGGTGAGCGGGGAGTGGGTGGCGCTTCGCTTATGTGTCAACTTCGTTCCGAGACCTAGTCCACTTTACACGTGTTTCTCATTGAAGTAGCTTAGTAGAATTTATTTATATTGAAGTAAGGCGCTATTTCTAGAGTTTAGTCCAATATTTTTAACTACTTTATGATATAAGTATGTACTAAACAATATAATACAATTCGCGTGAGCTTGTGTTAATGTGCCCGGTCATGTACTGAAATATTATACCGATCAGAAATAATAAAACTTTTATATTATGAACAAGTCGCATGTTTCCATAAAATTTGTTTCGAAAACAAAATTTATAATACACCTCTCAAAGACAGAAATTACAATGATGCGAGACTGTCCAGTTGAGCTACTGAGCGCGGCTTGCCCCACTGTTTTCTTAGTCGTAATTAAGACATGATACAAAAACTTTGGATACGTTTTTATCTGCGCTCACGGATAGCTGTGACATTGATGTAGTTACAGTTTATACCAAGATAATGTGCAGATATCTAAAAATGTATGTACGAATTTACAACAAAGCTTACTCATTGATTAAAGAAAGGACGATTTTTGGTTACCAGGCGATCTGTCAATAAAAAGTATGAAAGAAAGATAGTTTTATACAAATTATGGAAACACAATCATCAACAAAATCTATTAAACGTTTCATGTAACGACGTTGTTTCAAACTGGTATTTGAACAGATGGAATTCGTTTTGTGTAAGGTGTTTGGGGTATCATGGAAATTTGCTCCAAACAGTTTCGTTTGAGAGAATTTAATTTTACTGTTCAATATTTTGCTTTAGCCCCTCGGCTGCTTGTCAGACTTGCATTATATCCTTCCATAATGGCACAAATAACTTACACAAAATACATGCCAGCTCTTAAACCATTACTTACCATGACATTTGGTTGGTGCGACGCTTCAAAGAAACATGAGCGGTCACATGGGACTACCAATAAAACTTGAAAATGCCGATAATATGTTATACTTGCTGGTAGTACTATAATCAAATCCATCACAAGTCGTCCCGAATGTGATAATAGTTTGCCGATATACCATCTCCTGGCAGTCGCTTCCTTCACTGGCGAGCACTCGTCTACCTATACCCAACAACCATCGCCTTAGTAGCTGTATCCGTCATAATTCTTAGAATTTTTTTTATAATACTTTACGACAAAAAAACTTCTTACAAATGTTGATAAGGTATAGCTATATACGATGATGCCGATCTGTGTTCACTGGGGCGAGCCGGCTTTCGGGGTAACAATAAATTGTAGCGGATGTTCTTACAACTGCAGTTACCGCTACTTCGCAAGACACAACTCACTCTCGGCCCATTGCGCCCGCAGTACTTACAGACTAAGAGCTACGCGCTGCGAGGTACGAATCATGTGCGACTACAGTTAAAATATATCTAGCTTCCAGTCGTACATATAAACAACAAATAGTGCAAATAACTTATTTACAAAACATATAATTTCTCATAGATATAATTATAAGTCAAACATATAGCTATGTCTGTGATTTTCCTAAACAAGGTATGTGCATGAAAATTTACTGAAATATATAAAAAGTCTATATGACTATGAAGTGCAGAAAATATACGAGTAATTATTAAATTTTTACATTCTATTCAATATTGTAATAACATATAACGATACTCCTAAACATATATATGTTTAGACTTTTGAGATTTATTCTTACAGATATATTATTTATAGGAATAATATTATATTGACATGATTCAGTTGAAAAATTAAGTAATTTATTTATTTGAATCATTATTAATTTCAATATAAGTCAAATTTATGTTTCATTAATTTTTAGAGCATTGAACGGTGTTGTCTGCTATTGTAGTACAACGACGGGGTATTCTAAACACTCTACGGCTGTGAAATGAGATGAGAGGAACAAATCGTTCTGTCGTTCGCAGCGTTTGCAACATTTGTACGTCAATTGACTGATCCCGCGTCAACCCGCGCCACCCCGTGTCACTCGTGCTATCCAAGCCATCGCTAATAGTCCGCTCTATCACACACCGAATAAGCGAATACAATATTTAATTCAGTTCCATTGACTTGGCGGTACGCTATATGCATTGCGCGAGACGAATACACCTCGATCTGAACAGTTTACTGTCGCCTTATCGTTTTTCAGTCTATCCATATTTAAATTGAATATGATACCATTAAATACATTCAATTATAATACATCTTGCAATTGAACGCAATAAATATTACACACCTAACTATTGCCAATAGCTTTTTGGGTATTTTTTAATTACACTCGTATCATATCGAGCTGGCATTCGGTTGAAACGGGAAATGTAAACTCCTTGCCTGCAGGCCAACCCATAAAATCCGTGCGGATGAATAGCCAGCGTTGTTGAAGGTTTTAATCTGTCTAGTTCGTGTTTTTTTACATCATACATTATAACCAATCTAAAATATGTGCGAAGGTATATAGTAATAATTTCCAACTTTTAGAAATTATTACCAACCCTGTAAAACAGAAGGTGCACGTGGAGGATAATAGTGCGGCTAGGTGGCAACATAACGGGTTAGAAAGGCGGCGGGAGCTCACCGAGGCAGAAGCAATTCATGTTGGTGAACTTGATACATAGTTAAGCAATGATCGAATGCGATCAGTGAAAAGCCGAGGGTCGCCCTACACGCGCGGATCACTGCTTGCGGTCAATTTATATAGCGCACTGGTGCTCTCTATCGCCCTAATTAATTATTAAATATCTAGATCAATTAATTGCCTTTTACTGGAGATACATTCGGCGCCAGAATCGTTATTCAAACATTCAAATTAACAATATTAACTATTGTTCAATTTTTTGTATTTTAATAAGGTCCGATTAGTTTATAGCCAGGTTGTTTTACTCTAATTAAAGTTATTTAAAATATTTTTTTAAAAAATATGTAAACTTGCCTACATTTTATATCGATGGTGTGTATCGAAGTTTGAAAGGCCGGGGTGGGAGAGCTGCAACTGGCGAATAAGCGATTCAATATTTACTTAGCCTTTTAACTCAGGGTAACTGTTATTTGTTTGAATCGTGTTTATTTTGCGAAAGGTCGTAATTGCTGTGCATATAAAAGTTCGTCGTGAGTGGGTCGAGCGCTCTACATATGACGCGTGAACTGAAGCGCTACGCACTGCTTGCTTCGAGTTTTGAATCTCGCCCCGTAGCACGGCTACAATTAAAAAGTGTGCAACAAATATTGTAGTAATATCTAGTCCTTTTACGCTGTCATGCAGTACTCTCAGAACATAGATGACACGTGGAAATATATTTTAAAACGAATTACTAAGCCACTTTATAAATAATTTAGTTAGAGTACAATACGAGTATAAGCTTGGTATTGGGATACGTAGACGTTTTACTACATAATAAGTCGCATATAACGTGGAAAGTTTTGCCTATGATAGTAAATGTATATAAAGTAAATGAAGATCGAGGGAAGAAAGGATGGGTATATTGAATCAACATTGATATGATCTAGAATTCTAGATACAGGCAAGTCAAAGAGAAGTTGACGTGCAATGATGACGCCTAGTTGAATATTTTGGGTCAGACTCACTATTATGAGGTCACGGATCGGCGGGAATACATTACAGTTCCAATTAAAAATATTCCATTTTAAAACGGCGTGGACATAAATAATGAGTCCACACCGAGTAGAGGGCATGTGTCACTCGCGGGTCGAAATTCGACGATCCTGCACCGCCAGTGTTGTGCTAATGAAATTTTATCAATCCCTCACACCACCATGTAACCCCTTTTACCCCTTAGCCTTATTACATATGGCCATCAGACGATAAATGGCCCATCGAAACAATACACCAATTTATATTGAATTAATCCTTTGGAAATGATATATATACGAGGTGTGTTCAAAAAGTATCGCGAATTTTGTGTTTTTTCAAAAATTATTTATTTATTCATGAATAT
>JAOSYY010000003.1:2485998-2510083 GCA_025727935.1 Hebomoia glaucippe
AAAATATTATAAAAAGCCTAAACTAGAAGGCCATCAACAGCGGAGCTAGATCCAAGCACACTCTAACTATTACATAATATGATTATCATTAAAATAACAAAGTTTGGTATTACCAATTATATTTGTTACACTCGCGTTTTTGTATTATAACTTATCTTATCACTACGACAAGGAAAAACCTATTTATAACGCACTAAATTAGTTACCTACTAAAATATTTTTTATACCTTAGACATATTCAAAAGCTTGCGTGTTAAATTTGCCTGTTACTAAATAATTCGTTTAAAAGCTAATTTTGCATATTAGGTATAGTTTCAAATGCGGCTTACAATAAAATTTATCAAATATATTTGATATTTAAACCGCTTTAATGCTGCTTAAGTCTTATAAGTATCATTTGGAATATCTTTGTTTGTATTGTGTATGTTGGCCACTTAACTATTGTAGGAAAAACGACGATGAAAGTAAAAATTATCCTGTGTTAATAATTTAGATTGAATTACATCAGTATTTCATAAGTCTCTCTTTATGAAATAATTTTAAAGATCTTAAAAAGTGAGTTTAATTAATTTCAATAGTTTAGCAACACGAAGTAAAATTATTTTAGTAGCACATTAAGGTGCGGTCATTCACATCTAGGGTCGTTGTACTCAGGTTTGCTACGAATCTAGACTTTACAGCCCTTTCTTGATTCTTGAATAGACACCACAGAATTTTTAAGGCAGTAAATCAATTTAATTAATGCTAAATGCAATTTTATAATTACCATTCCGTTACGCGATATAAATCTTGATAATTGGCAGTTTGTATTGAAAAGTCTATTAAATTAAAAACACATGAAGTTATTTTAATTTATTAAGCACAAAACATTTACACATATATAAACATTTATTTATAAGTATTATTCTTAAATTATGTGAATATTAACCTTCTTATACAGTTAAAAAACTGGTATTACAAAACTGTGCCATCCAAGTCCATCCGTACATCCTGGTCTTATTTATAATCCACCCTTACTGGTCTTATTTATAATAATCTATTAAAAAACTCATCAGGCTTATGAAGACTTTCATTAATAAGAAAGTTAATGTTTAAAATTAATTAATTTTACCTTAAGACATTTTATAAATATAAATAAAGCTCACTACACAACTAAATCATTCTAAATGGAAAAATCGTGAAGTGTTATGCGCGTTTCGATTTCAGTCTATGAATTTCCGAATACTCGAAATAAAAATAAATAAAGCCGGCAGCAAAATGACACAACGTCAAAATGATATAATATGGCGAAGGTCTTAAGATCGACAACGCGTCTTCTAGATCTACAGATCTTGGAGGTGTCCATGGGCGACAGAAATCGCTTAACATAAGTGAACTGTATGCTCGTTTACTTCTTATCGCATAAAAAAACCTTTACATTAAAAAAAGTCATAAATGGATGCCAAGTACTTTTAACGCAAAGTTAAACAATCAGGTAAGTACAAAGTTATTCTTATTTGCAGACAGAAGTGGCGAAGTACTAAGTATGCAAGTATTTGAAAGCTTTCAAAAAAGGCAATGCAACTTGCACCATTATGAATTTATCGCACTGAGAGGAAATATCTAAATAGTCACATGTACCTTTCACTTAGCTTTCGTTTTAAATGATTTATGAAGATTTAAGTTAAAATGAGCTTCTTGCCAAGAATTTCACTTGTCTGACGTTTTAGCTCTTAAGGCTCTATTTCGTGACCAGGAGCAAAAGACATGTCTACATATTATTAATATATTGTTTCATATATATTTAGTATCAACAAAATAAATTAAACCTTAAAGTAGGTTATTTCAATTTGTAACTTGTTTCCCATGTTTTATGATTTTTTACAGTGAGGAAAATAGTTGCATATATATCTTAGAGAAGAAAGTGAATGATTAATGAAACTTTCATATAAATTTACATAGAACATAGGCGGAAGCTATGTACATTTTACACGGAATTAGTTTTATAAATTATGGAATTATTTAATTTTAAAAATGTTTTTCTTTAACGCATTTGATACGTCCATATGTGGATTTGAAAGGTACAAAGTTTATAAGTATCAATCAATAAGGAGAAACGGATACTGGTGAAACTTATATAAAATAGTTTTAAGTGAAATCTAAAATGTGATATTGATATGTTAAAATTATTATTCTTCTATTTTTTCTAAAAATATATAAATATGTACATCGCGGCATACCCCACGCTGATTTATTTAAGATATTTTTAAAATGTGATGTTTAATATGTTATAGATAATGAAATATAAGTAGCCCATAATTCCTCATAATACTACCTATCTGCCCGTGAAATTCCTGTCAAAATCGGTTTAGCCATTCCAGAGTTTTATACCGAAACCAACAAGTGGACAAAGATTTTATAAGTTGTGTGTATTTCATTTCATTGTATTTTTTAAAAAGTTGTTATGTTGACATTACAAGCGGCGTTTAAATTAAATTTATATGTATATATTTCAAAATGAGTGAATAATTAATATCTTAGTTGCCCTAAGTTACTAAGTTATCTTAACTAACCTGGTAGGTCAAAAAAGCTGAAACTTAGGGTTCCCTAGCGCTTGTAATGTGGTTTTAATTCCGGTCGGCTGCGCAGACACATCACTTGTAAGCTCGCAACCAAAGCCCACGGGTGTATACAGTACCACGATATTTTTAATTCATTTAAAATAACAATGTACAAGTCTATTATTGTTGTGTGTGCGTTGTATTTAGCAATTACTGGTAAGAATATAACATACTTTTGAAATATTTTAATAAATAGTTTTTTATTTTTATAATAATGGTTTTGGATTATTATTTTATATATACCATACAAATAATTAATTAAAACTAGTCATAGAAATAATTTCGGTATAATACAATATTTTTTAAATTTACTCTATATTAATATTATAAAATAGCTCATCTTTTTGAATTATAATAATATGTTTTCTTTAAAAGCTGATTAAAAATTTATATTAATCACTTCAATCCCAATTTAAATTAAGAAAACCAATAAACGAGATTTCTTCAAATTATTTGATTACAGTTTTATGTTTATTTTACAATATTTATAAATTAATAAGTTTTTTTTTAAACTAGCCGCGAAATTAAACATAAAATCGAAGAAATATGCACTCTTTTTATAAGTTAAAAATTAAACTTAATCTAACATACACTAATTAATGTTATAGCCAAATAAGATGTAACAATACAAAACGATGACATTACACACTCAAAGAGCTTTAAACAAAAAAATCCGATAACAATATGATAATAAATACACATTATGTACTCTTAATGATTTTTTAAGTCACGACAATACAAGATGTTTATCATATAAATCTTCCGCAATCGTGTCTCAGTTAGGATCTTTTTCACAAAATATTTCCAAGCCAAATATAATCAAATAAAGCCTATTCATAATTCGCGTTAAATTGCGTGAGATGTGAACGCTTAAATTATACGTTAAAATATCCATTTTGTTTAATTGTTTGAGGCATTTCAAGGATTTTAATAATCCTTTAAGAATTGGTTTTGTTAAATCTTTCAATAGCTGATTAGATCATTCTTAGACAGTTTATTGTATGAATAATCATGTTCGTATTGTATTTTGAATAAAATCGTTTTTTATTAAAATTTTACTTCTATAAATACAATATGGACATATATTTTAGAAAGACGCTTTATAAGCAGAGTCCATGAAGTCAAATCCAAGATAGCAATTTCTGGTATCTGGTCATCTGGTTCAATTTAAAAAAGTTAAATTCATTTCTTATATACGATTACATTATATGTTAGTTTAAATTAAAATTAAGGCGTTTTAAAATACGTATTACTATTATATATTTGTATTAAATCTATGTTTTTCTAAGCAAAGCCTAAGGCTTCGCAGGATATCTTGTATTAAGCTTATATCACTCATAATTAGATCATCATTCTAAGAAATGAAAAAGCTATAATTTCAAGCCACGTTCATAGCTCCGACAAGCTCGTAAAAAATTTAATTGATCTGACTCACTACGTTCAGAATTGGATTATTAAAGAGAATATTTGAAGGCTTCGAGAAATATTTGTTGGCAATTTTACGTTAGACCAGCTCATTCGAAATTGGAATTTTATAATAATAAAATAAAATACAAAAACAAACACGATCAACCCGTTTCAAGGCAAGATACACATCACTGGACAGGACGATGACTCTTATTGCTTGCTAACTTGCTACTCTTTTTTTATTAATAATATACAGCGTGTTTTAATACACCTAACTTTACTCTACGTCTGTATAATTCCCCTATGACCATCTAATTAATGCATAAAGACGTTACACATGATATTCAAAAGAGATACCATCATTAATATTTCATTTCAGACCAACACTGTCTTGCGGTATCACTCGCTTTGTTTTTATATAGACATGATGATAATGATGAAAAAATCATTATCACCATGTAAAAAAAATCTAAAAAGTCAGGTCTTATAATATTAGTCACTGCCAGTGAAAGTCCCGTTTAAATCGATGCAACAGTTTCGAAGTTTATCTCAAACAAACAAACAGAAAACTACATTGTGGTATTTCGATAGACACTTATTTTGATACTACAGACAGATGGTACAATTTTATAAACTTTCCCGTTGTCAAAAGCTAAATATCAATATATAGTAGTAGAGTTTATTATAACAAATTGCTTATTTATGGTTCTTAGAAATGTAGATCTATTCAAATATCAATTTAAAGTATGAAAATTTCCTATTAAAATGGCGCCTCTTCTATATGTTTACTTCAATCTTGCTTGTTATTATTATTAGATAAGAGAACCTAGACTTAACTATTGACCTCACTGACCCAGTTTTGTGGAAACGTATTTTGAGTTCTTCTGTACTAAAAAGAGGAAAACTAAATCATAAGCAATAAGTTACAATACTGTAGTGTTAATAGACATATCCTTTTTAGTTCAAAAGTTCGGTATTTAACGGTCCGTCATTTTTAATTATTAAAGAAACCTACTGACACAAATAACATTACAACTTTTTTAACTGCTCAACATAAAAGGACTTACCATTGCAATACTTATATAGCATTTTCCAACTGGTTAGAAAAGAATCAACTAGAAAGCTATTTTTTGTCGTAGTTAAACAGAATTTAGATCATTAAATTTTAAAAGCACATATTATATTTTCTCAAAATTGTTCCTTTTTATTTACTTTTAGTATATCTTGTTTTATTGTTTCATCTTTAATGGAGAACACATAAAAACTTTTCGTGCATATCTTGTTCTTAAGTTCATAAAAAAAACTTAAAAAAAATACATCTAAACGTGCTTAAGCAAACGGAAAAAAGTTATTGATAAAAAGTATAACTAAAGAGAAAATATAAACGGTTATTTATTTGCTTAAGATTCTACGTAAAATATTTTTTAAGATCTAAGAAATGTTGGTAACACAAATTTAACTGTGCGGTTAAATGTAATTGTGATCAATTTTGTTGCAAGATAAATTAATTGTAAAGCAATGAGACGATTACAGTTAGCGTTCGAGAGGCAAAAACTTATGTTGGACCGTTAGGCGAAAGTCTTGCACTCGCTTCGTAAATTTAACTTGATTTAACACTGAACAGAAAACCGAATACGCACATAAAGTTTACTTCGAGATGCACGCGAAAATAGATTCAATTGAGTTTAGCAGAAATGTTAAAATCCCGTGCACAAGATGGTTAAATAATGTTTGGTGTTGTCGTTGGAATATGATAGGCAGGTGATAAGTGGGATTCTCGAGATGGAAGTCGAACGGGAAATAGTATTAGTGGTAATGTTTTGTTTCGGTCAACGCTCTGTGTAGTATGCAACTATTTAGTAAAGATAAATTCACTGTACGTATTGGAAATGTTTGCCAAAAATATCGGAGACCAAGACTAAGAGATTGCAAATTAAAAGCCACTTAAAAATTAAACTGAATGTTGAAACAAATCATGTCATATAATTAAGAGCTTTGTAATCAATCTTTTCGTGATGAAGTGCCAAATCTATATAGGTATATAAATTAAATAGGTATTTAATTAAATTTTCAATCAGGTACTATTAAAATATTTTACAAAATATCGGGTAATACTTTACATACTAAACAAATATAAAAATATTAACAAAACGTACTAACTTTATTATAAACAAGAATCAAATTTCTCTCAGATGTCTGGTAAAATTTTTATACCTGTGGAGGATCTAAACGATCATGTATGCGTCCGGGTGTGGTCAGAATTTAATTATGATATTAGTTTTTGTACCTAAGGTTAGGTTGTAGGTTTAATACTTCACGATTAACAATAAAAAACTTATATGTATTTCCAACGATGACCTAAGTTCTACGCCGTTAATGCTACGTGATTAATATCTAAATATATCTAAAATCACGATTGATATTTTTAATTTTAAATCAATTCAATGTTTATCTCAAAGCTATTCAGGGATACATAACAATTTACAAAGTAATAGTAATTATTTGGAGCAATAAAAAAGTAATTATAATTTAAATTGCATTTTTATACTAAACCAACTTGAGGTAAGTATAGCTAAATGTAAATATTTGCAAGTTGAACGACCGGCACTGACAAGGAAAGCGGTTTGAACGAGTATCCTATCCAATATCTATTAGATTTACGACGCACGAATGTGCATCGTGCGCATTTGGACCCCGTCTCGTGACCTCCGGGAGTCCACGTATTAGATAAAACCAAATATAATCACAGCCTTGATAAGCTATTCGCTTTTCACGTTTAAGCGGTCTCACTTCGACTCCCATTGCTTTACATGTTAATCTTTTGACCTGTTACTAATTCCCATTCTGGTCACGAACAATAAAAACCATAAAATAAATATTGCGCGGCTGCAGATAATAAATTTTGTATGGAAATAAAGATTAAAAAATGAATGCAATGATTTGTGTTATAATATCGCAAACTCGAATATTTTAATAATTTAATGCAATTTATTAACTCAAACAACTTTTTTTATTCCACTTATACTTCACAATAAGGAGGACAATATATTCGAATTAAAAAATATATAAGTGTTCACTTTTAATGGTAATTGTATTCACAGAAAAAGAACTATAAGAATCAACTACAAGAATCTTTCTAATATTAAATAGTAAATACCAAAATCCTACAGGACAGATAAATTTTAATTTAAGATTTCTTGCAATTATATTAAAAAATAATATTTTATCAACAATAAGTAGAAATGTTTCTCGTTATAATGTAAA
Source organism: Hebomoia glaucippe (assembly GCA_025727935.1). Classification (NCBI taxonomy): domain Eukaryota; kingdom Metazoa; phylum Arthropoda; class Insecta; order Lepidoptera; family Pieridae; genus Hebomoia; species Hebomoia glaucippe. The sequence continues at coordinate 2,493,270 of JAOSYY010000003.1, forward strand.
TGTCAGTATAATTCGATAAACCTTGTATTATTGCCCTTTAACAATACGTTTTTTATTTCTCAGAGGCTCGTCCAAAATGGCAATTCCTTCCCAAAGTACCCGGCTACGTCCCAGTGTACATACAAAATGGCGATACACCACTCGAAGAAATCAACCCTGATCTGGCTGAGGCATTCCACGTTCTACCTTCTGGAAGAAGTGCCGGGAAATACGTAGACGCTGCTCCGGAGTTCCCTGAAAAGGGACCAGAAACTGCCCCTGAACCAACAAGTATCGACAAACGGCCATACGAAAAGAAGTTGTTAGAGAAAAAGAAAAAAGCCAGCTTCGATGTTCCTAAACCCATTGAATATTAAGTTTGTACTTACACTTTAGTATAAGTTACTTGTATGGCGAAATAGACCATTTAGCTTGCCATTATTGTTATTTAATATACTATGTGATGATCTGTATTCTTTTATTGAATAAATATAATTTATTTATTTGTTTTATTACTTGTGCCGACAGAATAAACGAAGTAAAACATATTTTGTTGCTGACTGTTTTACGAAAGATTTTAAATCAAATCGAAAATATTTTCTTAGTAGTAGAGCATCTATAGAATAAGCCTAGGGCCAGCATAATGAAAATTTATTCCGTTTTTGGGAAATAAAACACAAATAATACGTATCTTTATATTTTCTAATATTTATAACTTATACCTACTTTGATCTAGTACCTACATCTGGACCATATATCCTCGCTGTATATATTATGTACACTTTATAGATTATTTACTGCATTGTATTTGAAGCAGCAATATAACGGCAGCGGTCTAATTTAAACGAATACAAAATTATATTCACGTGAAAAAAATAGTGAAAATAAAAATATTTACACATTTTACAAAATATTGATTCTTACCCTTGAGGCACGGACTTTAAATACACTTACAAATATAACTTATTTATTTTGTACATAGTATTTCTTATGAATAAAGACATCATACATTCTTAGAACATTGCGCCATGATGACAATCTGCCCAGCTTTCAATAAAAAAAAATCGACATTTTTGTTTAAGAACTACGATACCTCGCATGAATCTTTAAGGAACCAAAGGTTAGGATTTTCAATATTACCCCAATTTTAAAAATTGTGTCAATGGGCTACCTTTGGTTTTCAGCCAAATACTATTATTTATTATACTTATATTATTTAATAATATTTTGATGACAAACTTCATGCACACTATGAACTCCTAAGCTGCTAAACGAATTTCAACGAAATTTTACACACCATATGCCGTTTCAATTAAATTGGTACGATAAATACGTAAAGATCACGTAATTATCGTACTAATTGAAACGTACAAAGTCGGGGCGTGTTCATAGTATTTTTTATATATTCACTCGCATCACTCTATTCACTTATAATTGGAAAACAACCCATAGACTTTTTTGTACAACGTTTCATATTTTACCAAAAATAGCTCAGTAATGTACTCAATAGAAATATCATCAGTTTCAGTTAAGACCTGCGCATTGTCAACATAACATTTATCTCCCAAATAATTGTCCTAAGACTTGTTATAACATCCTTCAATTGTTTGTTCTTCGACACAACCTGCAAATATAATGAAGATTTAAGCCGTAATTTTTATTTTGAAACATTGCTAGCCCACGAAAGCACCATCAAAAACGATCCAGCCAATTTCGGTGACTAGCCAGAACAAACAAACAGACGGATAAAATTTTTCAAGTAACTACCATATACACTTTCACATGCCTTGACAATAATGTTGCACATTTATCACAAACGGAAATTTCAATTTTATTCGTATAGATACCTGTTCCATGAGTGTCTTATTCTCTTCTAATGCAACACGATAGGTTTCCGTATTTCGTCTTTCATCTAGCGCTTTGTTGTCTGCCTCATCTTTAATGGGTATAAGACTTTCCATGTGAGTGTATTCCATACCCTGCAATACAATCTTTCATTCAATGTTTGTAGATTCACTTGCTCAATTTTTTTATTCTGAAAATTATAAATAAACTACCTGACGCAGCAAACGTCCCTTTGCCACATAAATATATCGTGGTTAAAAAATTTAGGGTTGTATGTATTTTTATATGTTGTATCATAATTAAATAAATAATAAATTAGGGGTGGACCACCCTTAACATTTTGGGGATGAAAAATAGATGTTGTCCGATTCTCAGATCTACTGAATAGTCTTATAAAATTTCACGAAAATCGGTTGAGCCGTTTCGGAGGAGTAGAATTACAAACACTGTGATACGAGAATTTTATATATTAGATAATAATAGATGACGTTTGACGATTTGGATTTTTTTTAGACGACCTTTGCAATTATTTTTTTCATAAAAACCTTAAGCCTCAAAAAATGCTTATTCGCGCCCTTCTCGAATGTTTCCACTAAGTTAACAATTTATTTTTATATAGATTTACGAACACTATTTAGGTTTGAAAAATAAGACTAATTTTGTATTACCAAATCTTGAGATAGGCGACCGTGCTATGTTCCAACTCACCATGTCTTAACTGGTAATGTCTGATAGTGTCATCTGTATAATATAATTTTATACAAAATCTAAGTAGTTACGAGAATGGTATGAGATGGCGCTGTAGAATATTTTTTGTAATATCGCGTTATACTCAATTAAATAAATAAGTTCAATTAAATATTATCTAAATAAAATATGGGTACTAAACATTACAAACCTGACAAGTTTCATTGCACTTCTCATAAATAAGTCTCAGACGCTTGAAGAGTAGGCGAATGGTCCGTAATTGTTCCTGCATTTTCGCCTTCTTGTCATTAGATGCATTTTCTCCATGTTGAGTGCCATTTGGGGGTTGTAATGCTTTTAACGTTTGAAAAACGTCTTGGGTTCTACTCACTATGTCTTGTACTGTTTCTTGACCAAATCTGGAAGGTATAATTGATGTGTTAATGCAGTAAATCTGACTACTATCTGAAACTATGAATATTATTCAAATACCAGCAGAATAATTAGGATAAATCAAACAAAATTAAAAATTTGACATACTTGCATAAAGAAGCTGTATTGAACTCCTTACTCTGCGGTGGATGATTAGGAGCCGGAGGTGGAGCAGGTGCTGTCGGGGTCTGAACTGTACCCGATGACTGCATACCACCTAAAATTTAATACTTGTATTGTATACTTAAATAAGTTTTACTTATGTCAATTTTCCGGAGTTTTCAATTATTGTAATATTGTACCTGACCTGGCAAATGTTGTACTGATATGCACATATAAAAAATACTTTACTACTTAATCTGCTACCTACGAAATATTTAAAAAAAAATACATAAACACTTTAAACTTGGATTGAGGGATTTCAGAGGAGAATGACTGCAAAACCATTAATTTGTATTGGATTATAGAGATTTATTTAATTGTAAAATATAGAAATTTGCAAGTCATTTGAATAAGAACATTAAGATATCATCATTCGATCATCACCAGTAAATTATTAATTAGTGATATACTAAAAGCATTGGTAAATAAATTTTGGCCTGCAGCAATACTTGTATCAGCTACCATGAAATTTAGTTAAAAGTAACAAACCGTGCTGTTGAACTCCCTGTGGTCCCATAACAGTAGGCCCAGGTACGCCCATACCCTGCAAAAAACTAGTTGTAAATATACCTTTTTTTCTTAGGAAGCAATTCATTGGCCCAACTATAAGTCTTTTTGCTTTATTAATGGTTCCTTTACCCAATAATTAATCTATATATAGGAATTTTAAATATTTTAATTAAATATGCCAGAAAATTGTAGCTTCATAATATTTAAGAATGGAAGGTTATAGCTACTGCTGCCGAGCTGTATTGTCTGTAAAAGGACAAACAAAAATTCAAAAGAGGTCCTTTCATCATTTAAATAAACATCAACATATTTATATATTATTATACACAAATCAAAATAGCATTTTATAAAAAGAAAGAAAACTATTTGACACACACCTAATTAAGAGAACCTTTTTTTCATAATAGGTAGCTTTCTCTCTATCTAAATTGTTTAGATAATATCAATTATTTCAATAGATAGTTTAAATATATATTAAAAGTTTTTCTTCTTTTCACACATACCTGTCCTGCCATTCCCATATTGGCCATTTGATTTTGCATCGGTGCGCCATATGGTGGGACCATTTGATTGCCCATACCAACCATACCGGCTCCACCCATAGGACCACCCATAACACCTGGAATATTTGACCAACTGCTATGAAATTACTCCCAAAGGCAACTCAATGTTTATGCATATTAATTTTTAAATGCATGTCATTTCAGCCATATACATGATAGTAAAGCTTCTTAAATTAGTTTTTTAATGGACCTATTAGGACAGGGAAGTTTTACTTTATATAGGTATACCTGCTAACTGATTTGGCATAGTTTGCATTTGCCCACTCATAGGGCCACCGCCATACCCCGATCGCATAGCTCCAGGATTGCCTTGAAAATTTCCAGGAAATTGATGCCCTTGACCAGCCATATCGTGATCTAAAGTTCAGATGAAAACAACAACAGACAAGTTATTACTGAATTCTCAAGTTTTGAAAAGATTTAGGAATACAAATTATATTCACTTTATCTTTTAATAAATTTAATGAATACCTTAACTAGACAAATGTTGTTAATATTTTGTATTTTACGTGGTATATTTACCGGTAGAAGATACAAATTGTAAATAATATTTTTTAACTCAAATCTAAAAGTCAAAACATAACCTCGAAAGCTGTCAATTACCATCTATGTATGAATGACAACTGACACTAGACAATTGCTCATTGACATTATGTAACACATATTAATAAAACTCTCTATAAGTAATAATTAATATATAACACAAGCCTGAGTAATTTTGGGACGTTAAATATTAATTATAAAAAATATATATAATAATTTAGATAAATATAACATTTCCTAAAAAAGGTTAACGACTTTAAAAATGGGATAGTCTTTCACCCGTTAAACTTTATTCAAGGTGTATTTCAATTTTCAATATTAAAATACTTTTCCAGTAAGAATTGAAATCTGAAATTAAAAAGTTGGAATTAAGAAACATATGTTATTTATTGATGACAGACTTAAAGAGCTATATTTAAGTTCTTATCAGATCTTTCTTCCTTATATTGTTTACTTCGTAATAACTGATAACCTCAGCCATGTGGCATTATTTTATTATACAATGACTTCCATGCCTCTACTTTACAATGTAAGAACGATCATGAAAAATGTTACTTTTTATCTAATTTCAGGAAACTTTGTTGAGTAGATATTAGTTGTCTTTGTAATATAAATAGGCCACTTTATTTAGAATCTTTTTCGGTTTCAAATTCTTATTTTTTTATCAAACCACCGTGCCCACAAAGATAATTATTTTCAAGTTTGGATGATCGCCAAGATTAACGACATAAATGCTTTCGACCTAGTTCTTTTAAAAATAGAACTCGAGTTCCCTGCAGTCTCCTCTTAATTATTACTAAATTGTACTAATCTCATCAAATGGTACTTTGAAAAGTCCCAAGAACAGGTTTGTGTTATAACTACAATAAGCTCATCTAAACTCCAATGTATAAACTACCCTTAAAGAAGATCTATTAAAGTTTTCTCGACGTATGGATGGTCCTTAGCATAAAATAGCTAACTAAATAATTTATTTTAATCATTTTTATAAAACGTACGAGAATTAATTACTATAACTCACAGTATACTTTAATTAAAGTGTTAAATAAAAAGAAAGATGATATTATTTATAATAGGTGTAAGAATCGAGTGGGTAAGAAAGAAAACACATCGGTTGTACCTTAAAAAATTATTTTCCATTTTATAATATCCTAAATTAAGTACATTATAATATAATTTAAATTAATTTTAACAGTATTAGGTATTTATTATGAATTTACATTCATTTAATGTATGTTATACATATACAAATATTGTGCTTACAATTACTGTGAATAAAATGCACTATTATGGACTGTATAGCGAATTAACACCGTATGTTTATCCTAATCTGAATTTGATGATATGTGTAATATATAAATATATATGTTCTTTTCTATATTATGCTATTTAAATTTTTTAAACTCTATGTGCATAAGGCAAGATGGCCACACTATATGGCATACATACAATGTTCTATTTGGTACGCTTTTTTAAATCTACTTATTTATAGTTCATGTGTATAATTCAATATATCGAACCGAATTATAATGTCGACTCAGACATACTTAGTACTTACGTCATAAGAGATTCAATTCGGTTCATAAATATTTAACAATTTTTTATTCCTCTTCCACATAATAAATAGTTATCAACATGTAGATTTACAAATATCAACAAAATAAATTACGAATAACAGCATATTAAACCTAAGATTACATTTATATACTAAAATAATCTAATCTGTCTAGTGTCCTTAGCTTGTACTAAAACGCTAGCCGTAACCATTATTTATAATATTTATTTAACATTTTATTAATTATTGTGATAGTCATGTAACGATAGAGTTATTACGAGCAGCAGAACGTACTATGAAAAGAGTTTTTATTTGAACGTTTCAACAGAGTAACTGAACATTACAGAGACATCCAAAATAGTTGATAACCTGTGGTGACAAATTAAATTTAAATATCATAAATGTAATATGCATGTTGATGTCAAGAGATTGTGTTAGGACTCTTTTTAGATTTGAATTATTAGGGCAAGTTCTGTTTAGAATAGATTTTTTTTAAACACTTCATGATGTATGGTACAAGTTTTTGCGTGGTGTTACGGCCAGCGGTTGTCAAGTTTCATTATAATTAATATTACATGGACTAGTAATTGAATTATTCTAACTATTAAGTACCCTATACCGCTTTGGAGAATAGTACTAGGGCTGTATGTTATACATAATTAAGAATAAAGTACTTTTGCTAATTTTACGTAATACGCCCCACATCTCCATTCTTAAGCTAAACCAAGTCCATTTTAGGACACATTGAGCAATATGGACATGTTCACATAATACATACCTAAAGATAGAATTAAGTTTATGAAGCTTTACGCTTACATTTACACATCCACAATTACCCCGAAATGTACCAAAGAAAATACAGATCTCGATGCATTAAATATTGCTTTCTGGTACTTTATAGCATATCCTTCGCCTAAAGTTTCAGAGAGCATAAAGGATATATTTTCTACCAAATTGAACGTTTAAAATGGTAGGAACCACTTATTAAGGGACACCGCCTACTGTAACTCTTGTTTTTTAAGACTCAAAATTCAAGTAGAATGTGAATTTATGGTCATGTTTAATTCGAGATAGTAGACGGCGCTTTAAAATATTTTGGAAGAGTAAGACTTACTATTTTAGATACACTATTAGTACTCTGAGCCTACCGAAAGCTGTCTTATCTAAATACTTACTAAAGTTAAATATTTCGCAAGAATAATGAGCAATATTGATGGTTTATCTCTTATTGTCATCAATCAGCTTTCAAATTGAATACTAATAGCTATATTCGAAAAGGAATGTTTACAATTTATCTTTTTACTAAATGAATTGTAAAAACATATCTTGTAAATAAACTGTTTCAAATTTCCATACTAATGTTCATGAAACACTTAAAAAAATATGTACGAAGTAAATGATTAAGAAGGTAAAAATGTGGCAAGAATAGATAAGTTCAAAAAAGGAAGGATATTTATTAATATATTTTTAAATTACTTTATATATCTTTATGTAGGAAAGGTTTATAGTATTTTTAACTGGCAACATACATTTCGATACTCTAGAAATATGTTATACAAAGTTATAAAAGGCTAACCGAAGTCTCTGACTAAGGCACCACTTTCGTATCAAGTATTCGATATATTAAGTTGCCATTTGTTTAGACGAAACATATATTTTATAGATTAAAATATACAAAAGCATTTGCTAACTTCTAATCCCATCACCAGATAACTTATCCATCACGACATACTAAGTTAACGATTATAGCTTTGGTCATATTAATTTTTTTATTTGGTTTATAATCAAAAAGTAGTCAAAAATATACTTTTGGCTCTATTATGGTAACGCGTAAAGTTTGTCTCAATATGTTGTGGTTCTAGCAGTACCTGTACGAAAGATCGATCGAGTTAAACAAATATAGAAAATTCTATAAAATAAATTTCATAACCGTACAACTTCATGCTAGAAACGCTAAATGTTTACAATACTCGTAATCTTTGGGTAGCGAGACCATAATTTCGTACTTGTCACTGCAAGAAATCACATTAATACTAAATCTTCACTCTAGCGAGATGTAAATTCAATCACACTTATGTTCAAGTATTTGAAATTGTGTAACACAGGGTCACATGGTACTCAGAATAATGTTATCACGCTTCATAAGTGTAAAGGGCGCGTAAAGATGTTTCCAGTTACTGCATGCGTGCTTCTTGTAATTGTGGGGGGTAAGACAATGGAGGGAGTAGGGGAGCTTGGACGCCACCGCCTTGTAACGTGTAGTATGGAGACATGTAGCCAGCCCCGCTTGCTGCTGCTGCTGCCGCTGCAAGGTAACAATCCATAATTATATAAAAGGCAAGTCTAATTTAAATAATAAATAATATAGACGAGAGATGCTCCACTTTGCTCGAAGTCATGACAAAACATAGTAGGATGTACGTGTTGTGGATAAATCTGGTTCGAGACATTAAACGTGAGATAAACATGGATAAAAAAACTAAAATAATTATGTACTTACCAGCAGCAGTAGCGTAAGGATCGAAACCAGCAGCAGCGTATTGTTGCTGATACGCAGCCGCACCTTGCGCTGCAGCAGCTTGGTACTCGTAAAGGTGGTTCGCAGCAGCGACAGCGGCCGCGTGCTGCAACTGCGGCAGCTGAACCAGTCCCCCCGCCCCGGCACCCACACCAGCACTCATACCACCGACGCTACCAACGTATCCGGGAGCTCCGTACACATAGCCTGGCGACAACCTGCCAATAAAACATACATTAGTAAACTGCTAATGACATGAAAATCGTTGGTCGAGATCTAATGTTTTACGCCCAGTTTAGCCTAAGACTTGAAAATCTGTTTCAAATATAAATGTATGTTCGTTCCAAAAAGCCACGTCAAAATTCTCAGTTTCTTATTATAAATGAAAGAGAAATAACACTTGATTGAGGAAATCTATGAAATGATTTGTTGACAGTTAAAATAGGCGCGATAGGTAAAATTTATTTTGGCATCTTTCTTGATAAAACATAAATTGGATAATACAGGGCAAAAGTAAATCTAGACTAAGCGTAAGTTTCTTTCTAGACCTCGACTCGCTGTTAGATGATCGTTCACTTTAATTTGAACAATCATCAGAATGAGTCAAACTCACACTATACCTAGACCCAGCCTCGACAGACACGAGCATCTAATTATGTTAGTAGACATCGAGAAACTTGCGATTTGTGAGGATGCGAAACGCTAGCAGTTGTCGTAAGTGAACAGCCGCCGTGCGTCATTGCCGGAAAGTTAAACTCAGTCGAAAATGTTCAAATAAACCGAGTCCATTCCACCGCGACGAAAATATCCTAGTCGTAGACATCTCCGCGCATATCGCTCGAGATATATCATGTTTAACATTGCAGCTTTTTAGATCTATTTCGGAAACGCATATCAGTTAATTATTTCAATAATAACTGTTCTGAGAGCGTTTTAACCCCGTTTTATAAGCTTATCCGATTGGCAAAGAGAAATAGAAAAATCGGTGGCAATTGGCAGTTGAGAGAAACGTTGACTCAGTAAAAATTTCTGTGACACGAAGTCGACAGGCGGTCAAGTTTGTTAAAGGGTGCTAGAGGCTTCTGTATCAGCGTCTCTGAAGAGCCCTTAACGCTGCCGCGCACCGCCGCCGCTGGCGGAGGTTGCGTCTTTCTCTAACACTAACACGTCAATAGAGACAGATTGATTGGCGTTTAATGTCTATGGTGTTAAAGATTAGCTTGGTAAATGATACAGAGATGAATACGCATGCGTAGCGCACGCCCGAATCATAACTCCGCCCGCGAAGTACGCCCACCTGTAGTAATCTAGCCCTATTCGTGAACGCAATACCTACACGAGACTACCGAGAGCATTCCTATTAGTTATATCTTTAAGGCATTAGTGAGAAACTACCTGTGTTTATCTAAGACCGATATATGGTACAAAAACACGCGAAAAGAGCAGAATAAACAAAACTGGCGCAACATCACACAAGCTCCACAACTACTTAAACAAAATTAAAAACTAAAATGTAATCAATATAGTTTTAAGTCTACTTAACACGGTTAGACCTAACTCAGCCTTTAAGAAAATTAAAAACGTAAAATACATAATAAGTATGTCAACATGCATGTCTAAAAACACAATTATAAAATTGTAATACTGTATTTTACTGCCTGTAAAAAGGTCGAGACGATTAACCTACTTTTTACTTTATCTATAATATAGAGGACAGTAAAGCTAGAGATCCATTTTGCTATGAAATTATTTATTTCTTTACGAGTGGTGGTGTCAGTGTTATTAAAATATATAAGACTACGTTAAATCACTTTCATTATTTCACATTTCACTTTGAATAGTGCACGGCGGCGTTCTAAGTTAAAGATTGCAAGTCAGCGGTCTTTTCGTTTCAACCATAGACAAACGTAACAGAAAATCCCTTTGAGACCATTCACGAAACATGGCAATAAGATGGTTTTGCTTTCTATGTGGAACGGAAAAATCATAACCAAATAAACTGGCCAAAACTTGAGTGAATGGACTCTTTAACTCGTGACTCGCATATTGCAATTAACATAAAACTAACAATTTTCGGCAGTTGCAGACATTTCTTGACTGAAATGGGTCAGTTTAGACACAGATGTCATACTCCAATTATTTAAGTGCGTAGGAATTTTCTTGTATCTTTAAGAATCAATACTCATTAGCCCTGAGAGACAAGAATCGCGCGCCACAGGCTACCAGGGAAATTCGGTTACAAAGAACATTGTAAGTGTATTAACGAAATCCACCACCAAAACTCAAGTCAATACAAAAATATTACACGAACACGGCATAAAACATAAAAAAGTAAAACATTGAGTGTCGAGAACGATGCGAATAGTGATGGCGATAGGCGGCGCCCGCGCGGCTCAGCGCCGGAGCCGCCCACGCTACGGTATAGCTTTAAAACGTAAACATTAAAAAACCCAATCGACTAATTCACACCCAAAACGAAAAAAATCCACTCTCACGCTCACTCTTGCCATAGATACCTATGTGAAAATGTTTGATTATTTAGAATAGATGGGGTCCGCTGGGCGCTGCGCCTGCGCCGGTAGCCGTCCGGAGGAGTCGCTCGCCTCATCTACCGAGACAAAAGTCAGCTCAGCTAATTGTTCTTGTTCCTTGACGGTAACTCGCTCTCATATTACTTACCTACAAAGTGGCCTCGTTAATATACTCTAATATAAGCGTTACAAGGAAACTCGAGCTACTAAGCTAGTCTGGGTGGGTCTTCAATAGAACAGATAATACAAACTTTGCAAGTGTATACTTTCGTTCGATGTTATACGAGGATAGGAAACTTTGTCTGATTTTTGTCTCGTGAGATGTTTTCTGAGCGGCATTGCGGTGCCCGCTAGTGCTGGCAAACAACGGAGTGTTGAACCATTGAACATGTATACGTAACAGTAATGCATTCTAGCGTCTTTGAAAATCTCCACTCACCCATAGTGTGCTGGCAAAACTGTTTGATACCCAGCACGCACACCGGCAGCGGCCGCAGCTGCCAGTCCAAATCCTGAAACAAATTAAGAATAAGCATTAAAAATAATGAAGCGGGTTGACGCAATCGGAATTATAAAACTTGAACGGAAAAATATAATCTGTCAACGTAGGCAGTTGCTCTCAAAAGATTCTATTTTCATTCCACTTTAACGGAAGCGGCTAGAGAAGACTCCGGTAAAATATATCCCAATGAGATTGGACCACTTCCAAAAGACACAAGAGTCAACTTAGCGCAGGCGACGTTTGAGATGTTAATTTCTTTTTATTGCATTGTTAAGCAGCGCGAGGCTACATCTATTTCGGTCGCTCGACGCCCGCCCGGGCAACGCAGATATCTCATGACAAGAAGACGACAAACTCCGGCTATAAATGGCATTAAAGATCGTATCGTTTGTCCGTATCGAGTCTAAATGCATTGAAGTTTTAGAAATATCATATTTCGAAGTCGTTTCAACGTTTTTAAACCCGGATATAAATGGTGTCATCATAGTGAATGTTGATTAATGTCCAATATTCGTGGAACCGTGACCAATGTCCAGCTGAACTCTGACGTGTGGTGAAATTTCACCGGCTAATACATCCGGAGTTTGCCGGATGGAGTCTCGGTTCGTCTGGCGCAATAATGCACGACCTTCCATAAACGTGGACAATCATTTTCATCAATCGCAATCATATAATTTCATAGTGTGCAGTAATTTGTAGTTTAATTTCCTGATTTCGAATGGATAATGTTATGATTTTTAAGAGATGAGAGAGTACTGTTTTACAAAACATTTTCTTAAACACTCAATGCACACGATGATTTGTCACCACAAAGGCTAACGTGGCCGTATGTTTCAAATGTCCCTTTTGTATACGTTTTTTTAAAATCATAGGGTTGATCGCGTGATGTGTACACGCGTGATGTGCCACCGCATTTCGATCGATGGCGTGCCATTTGACGGCCGAGGTCGAACTACTGTCCACCATAAACCTTATCTGATTCATTAGGTGTTTTCTCTTAATACCTATTGAATCACGGCCTGAATAACGTTTGTCGTATATGACCCAGTTAGTTCTGTTGTGATCGATTGATTACATTTACCACGGTAGACTACAATCCATTTATATAAATACAGCGTAGCGTTTAACCGAAATCGAATGACGCAGCTACGTGAATTAGTCACAGTACCCCCTGAAAAATTGATCGCAGACGTCCTGTTAAAGTAAATAAAGGTTTATTTTGAATGTTTTTGCGCGGTTTCAGGTCTGGTCTTCGGGTCGACGAACTGCAAAGCCGACAGAGAGAGCTTAACGACGCTTGTAAGGATTCTACGGAAATACGATTTTAGACGCAGACGGAACGTGCAGGACACGGTGCGGTAACGAACACCATTTAAACTAAAACTATATCACAATTGGTTTGCTGTGTTGAATAAGTGGAACATACAGATGTTATCGGCGGACAGGGAAACTTTATTACAATCATCAAATAGTGTTTACGACTTCCGAATTTTCGTAAACGTGTCGGACCACCGAAAACACGCGTTAAAAGCATGGAAATTTAATTATTCACGTGTATTAGAAACGAGCTCACTTTGTTAATACAATGTAGTAATAATAAGTCATGTAAGTTTACCGGCCCAGGAATAGATGTAGACTAGCCACTAGTCCCGCCACGGCCCAGATATGTGACCAAACATAATGTTTTCACGACCATGACAGTCTGGCATGTCCGGTGGCCTTCCTTTTGATCACATCGGTGTCGTCTCTGACGTAAATAGTTACAAATTTAACACTCAATATAGATAAGTAGACATAGACCATGCAGCGAATAAACAGCTGCCTAATAAATTGCTACCAATGTGAAGATTGGAGGTGACAGTAACGTGAAACAGTTTAAGGTGTACAAGGTTAGTTTTCACGAGACGCAAAATACGTATCGGTAGGTATAGAGATAGAGTAAGCCTGGACAAAAGAAAAGCGGTCGAGAAAACATGAGGCGATGTCTTTGGCGCGTGGCCAAAGCTTATGTCGCGGCAGAGGCGGCCGCGACGTTCCCAAAACTGCGTATATTTAGACAAAATAAAGAGGCAACTGAAGACAAAACGAGACGCAACTCTTGTTTTATAAATACCCACGTCGTTCGGATGGACCCAACCTCTGCACGCCAGCTGTTGTACATAAATAATAATTAAGACATGAATAAAGCTTCGTACTTAGAAGTTTTGCAAATACATTAAAAAATGTTTATTGCTTTACTAAATATAATTCTTGTTTAGAAAGTGTTTTTTGTTAAGAGCTCGAAATGTAAAAAAGCTTCGACAATGAATCATAAAATTTCGTATTGAGAGATTTCGGCAACGTTTGTATGAGATTCTTGATGAATTATTCTTATATTAGTTGAAATTGACTCCTATTAAATATATTATACTTTCATTTACTGTATGGAGTTCTCTACGAGCTGCGATCGGTGCAAGTCGTTTTGTTTTACGTACTGTATCTATATGAGTAAAAAATAACTTTTTGTTTGTTATGTAGAAATATATTGAGTCGATGGAAAATTTTACTATGCTGTCATTTTCGGTTGGAAATAATTGTCAAAGAACATTAAAATGGTTTGTTAGATTTTTTGTTAAGTGTTTTCTAGAATATATAGTAATTGTGGAAAGCACGGTGCAAGAAAAAGTGTTTGTATTATAATAAAAACGATTCTATTATAATTTTGTTAGAAGTTTCGTAACGTTGCGATTCAAAATCAATATCGTACAGTAGAAAGGTAATCTGCGATATCGTAGGATTAAAATGGGGCTTCGTGCGGAAGTCGCCTCTAGGGATCATATTACATGGTGCAACAAGGGGGCCTACCTCAAGCTAACTGTTAATATAGTGTGGTAGAACAATACCTAGTGAAACTTGTACTTCCCACTTCCTTTTAGTTCAACCAAAAAAAAAGCTACATAAACTATTCTTTTTCACTGGGTACTAAAAAGGTTTCATTATATAAATAGACGAATGGGGAAAGGTATGTCGGTTTTCTTGAAAATCATTTAATACACGCCAATCCATTTACTACATTACATTTACAATTACAAATCACGCATTAAATGCGTGGGTTTTGGCAGGTGGGCGGACGAAAATTCGTGTATAAATGTCAATTTATGAGTAAATAAATTTTATATAAAGTTTATACTGTAACAACCTCTTTCGTTGCTATCTAACGTCAGTTAAAATAAAGAATTATACTGTCATTAGCGTTTTAATTAAAAATACAATGCAGTGAAACGGAAATTACCTAATTACTGAGTAACACTTATTAATTGTCATGTAGTTATTAACATTGCACGTATTTTTTTCGTAATATAAAATATGAATTTTTTTAATCTAAAACTTACATATGTTCTAATCAAAACTGAATCAGTTATAGTTATAAGATTAACCAGATATTTACGTTGTTAAATATTTAGTTCCTTGAAAAATGTCTATAAATTATAAAACGTATTTAGTTCGCTGAAGTCGACAACCTGTAAAGTTGTATATTTTAAAACGTTTGTTTCTTTGACACTAAATCGTCACTCGTGAATAATAAACTAATTATAGGTACTGTTCCATTCGCCCCCGCATATAACGTGATTTCATTCGTTTTCAGAAAATGAAATCTCTTTATATCTTGTTTGAAGATTTTTATATATTTTTTATTTACCGAAATGCATGGAAATTTTGAAATCAGTATTCAAACGGAAATTAAATTCTTTTATAGGTATAATTCTTGTTATATAAAAAATAATACACGAATCGATCATAAATACTACGATTTTTTATGTTCAAATCACGATATGTCATGTTGTTGCAGTGTCATTTCTATAATTACACATTTCCTTCCTCAATAATACAATATAGTCGTACACAGGCAGGTACTAGATAGTTAACGATCACTGTAGTTAGATACGATCACGTGGTGTTATCGAGTGAATATATTATGGCTTCACCACACAATTACAGCGGCCATACTCCAAATACAATGGTTAAAATCAATTATTGATCGTACTGGCGAGCGCGTGTGTACCCATCAGTGCATTCAACGCCTAAATCCCAAAGCCGAAATAAAAATAGTTTCGGGAACGAGGCGGGGAGGGCGTAGGGTACATGCATAAGTAATGCACCGACGAAGGGCGACCGACAGCGGCGCACGCGATCCGCAATATCAAACACCGCACTAACGGTAACGCTAACCCCTCCGCAAACACCCACAAAAACTCTTCATTAATCAATGACGAAGCAAGCTTCACTTTCAAGCGTCACATTGCGCTCCACCGAATTAAGCGTCATATGCAATTAAGTACTACGGCGTAATTACACATCCCACACTCAATTACCGTTTGGAACTCTGAAGTATTCTTAATTTGAAAGTTTTTAATGTCAGCAGACAGGTGTAAATCGATTATCGATGCTTTCAATAATTCAACGTGTCACTCGGTGTGTTTGGACAAGTGCCTCGTTCGGCCCTCATCAACACTCCCATATAATAAAACTTTAACAATGTTTTCATAATCGACGTCAGCTCGACTGAAATCGTTCATTGGTCGTAGCTTTTACGTATTTTGAAACTAGGCTACATTATTTAGTACCGCAGTAGTTAAAATTGTATAAACATAATACAATAACGTTGGAGCGAAATTAATGTTCTTGCGACCTGTAAAGTTCTATAGAAAAGAAACACCTAACCAAATAGAGACAACAATGCAATCAAATTCTTTCAACATCGCAAACATTCAGTTTCACTATGCAATGCCCGACTTTAAAATATATCCGCGAAAATATTTAATAACTGCTATATACTACACGAGATTTGAGATAACCATAAAATTGCCTTGGAATGGTTTATTATCGCTTAAAAACGTGTATTTATCTTGGCGCCAAATCAATGAGTAGCTCTCGAAGATAGACAAGCTACGATCATCAATCTATGATGAACAATTTTCCTTAAAAACTAAGAAGGTTTACGAGTCGA
>JAOSYY010000003.1:2516289-2526388 GCA_025727935.1 Hebomoia glaucippe
CATAAGGTTCGGTCGAGCCGTTTCGGAGGAGTTCAAGTTCGAACACCGTGACACGAGAATTTTATATATTAGATAGAACTGGCCGGATCGAAGCCGTGGTTGCGGGGAGATTAGTGTTTATCACAATTTTTTGATTTTCATCTTAAAGTTATTTAAAAGTGCTACTTTCGTAATTGGATGTCGACATCTGTTTACATCTCCTCGATTACATTTTATTAATATTTAGTAGTACATAATTAGTAGACGCATTTCTTGTATGACTAGATATGTGCACGTTGTGGCGTGGTGATTACCCCCCCAAAGACGTCACCCACGACGTTATGTAACACACTGGATTTTTTATAATACGACACATTGATACAAATGTAACATTACATTTTAAGGAAAAAAATTACAAACAGCTGTGGCCTAGTTCAGTAACATCTCTAATAATCCCGTATAAAATTCTACGACCTCTATGTGTATTTTTTTTAGTCACATTTAATCTGAAAGAGACTCGATTTGTTTGTTCACCTCTGGTAAACTATGTATCGAATATTTCATTTTTTCATATTTATTATACGATAGGTTTTACTTTAACTTTTATGCTGGGAGATTAATATATTCAGTATTTTACAATCAATTAGACATGTCTCTATTAATTCTTAAAGTAAGTTGTAAAAAGTTTATCAAATATTGAAATAGTTATTGCGCCATTAAATTATTTATAGCTAAATTGTTAATATTTTTGACGACACTTGTTGCTTATTAAAACTGACAACGTACAAATTATATCTTGGCAAATACATAGAACATCACTTACCTGGTGCCAAATTCCCTCTAGGCTTCGCTCCAAGAATGGCTAGATTAACATTGGCTTTTCTTCCGTCTATGATTGGATTTGGGTCTTTACAGGCGCGCTCGGCCGCGGCTCTATCACCCATTATTACCTGATAAGGAAAACTTTACATAATCATTTTTGTCATGTTGAATGATTGAAATAATGTCCCGTGGCGGTGATCACCTACCATGAAATGACGCTTAGCTCATCTATCAAATCTTAACTCTATATATCCAGCTAACACACGACATATATGTATTATTGTATGCAATTAAGTGACGAACAGGAATTTAAAACAACTTGCAATTGTGTGGAGTTCAAAGGTTGAATTAAAACAAAATTTTAGGTACCAGTTTAAATTGATTTATATTTTCTGAAATATTTTAAACATATATTAAGGTTGATACTATTGAAATATTTAGTGAAACAGGATGATTTTCAGTATTTATAATATATTTTTTTCCAGAAACCACGTTGACAATAAAAGTTAAATACCATTGGGAGTTTTATTTATTATTTCTTATTGCTATACTTTTGGCGCCAAAAGTTAAGCTGTAACATGAGAAAACATTCGTGTAATCAGTAATTATTCCTATCAACCCATAAAATTTGTATAGATTCAAATAAAACCAACTGGCGATGACGGCGTTCACATTACCTATTGTAATGCATGCGAGCCCCACAGGTCGCCACCTCGATTTTCCACCGCCAACAGACCAATTTAATCTGACCCTACAAATAACTAATACAAATAACGAAACATAAGCACGGAAGGAACCCCGAGGGTCTTGATAATTTGGTTCATATACGTAATATTGGAACGATCGAAATAAATGTTTGATGACCTCTAAGATATTGAAGGTCTAATACGATGAGAAATTAAAATACTTTTTAGGACATTAAGGAAATACAGACAAATTAATTTAAAGTAATTGATTTTTATAAGTTCAGCGAAGTAATTTTAGTGTATAGAATTATTCCCTGGTAAATTCTGCCTGCGGCTTCACTTGCATTCATTTCGATTTGTACACCTTAAGTTACATTATTGGACTTTTAGTA
Source organism: Hebomoia glaucippe (assembly GCA_025727935.1). Classification (NCBI taxonomy): domain Eukaryota; kingdom Metazoa; phylum Arthropoda; class Insecta; order Lepidoptera; family Pieridae; genus Hebomoia; species Hebomoia glaucippe. The sequence goes on from JAOSYY010000003.1 coordinate 2,518,169, forward strand.
AGGATACCTAATTTTTTTGAAAGTATTATATCGTCTATTGACTTCCTCGATAAATGTACCATCCAACATTAAAGATTTTTTTAAATGGGAGTATGGGACCATTGAGATTAGCGCGTACAAACAAACAAACTCTTCAGCTTTATAATATTAGTATGGATGTTAAAGCATCGATGAAGAAGTATATATATATATATATAATTTTATCATTTTATAAGTATGCAGTAATGTAGTCAGTAGTTCTCTGAAAAAAAATAATTGGCATTGTATGTAAATTAAACGAATTTTAATTAAATCCTCCATTCGTACTGTAATCGCTTTTATATCGCAACTACACAAAATATTGTTTAAAAGCGTTCAAATTGGCATTAGGTACGGACTATGTGTGTTATGGGCGATAAGGAGACTGTATACTTTTATATACTATGGGTGTATGTTGGTGTGGCCGACTTTTACTTTTTTCTATTTCTTTAAAGGTTTGTTTGTGAGTCTAAGCGACAACGTAAAAGATGCCATGCTCAATTATTTCAGGACACATTCTTAAGTCACTCCATTTAACAGAGATATTGCGTGAGAGTGTAAAAATTACAGTTTGGGAAATATTGGTCTTCTAGTAATTAAATCTATGGGTAGAGTAAATAATTATGTGACGTGTTTAATAGTCTATGGTTTAAGTAGCAAATTATGATAAATTTAAATGTTTTCGTTTCCATTATTATTCTATCATACTAGATTTTATAAGACAATTACTGATGTAATTTACAAATACTATAGATTCGATTGGAACACAGGTTTTCTAAAATATTAAATGTATTGTTAAAATGTTTGTAACAATATATTCAACTCTTTTCCAGATTCCTACATAAGGTGCCATGGCACGTTGATAAAATTCTGCATAATTTTACTGACGCTGATAGAAAACGCGTTTAACGGTTTCGACCTGAATTGCCTTTTAAACAAATTCAAATAGCAAAAGTTAAATATCGTAGCAATTGGGGCTTTGCCTGAATTGTTAGTTGAGTGAATAAGGGACGATTTGTTCATCGCTCCGCTTTAACTAAAGTATAATTATAATTTCTTAAAATGGTATAAATTTATCGCGTACAAAAACTTCCAAAGGTGGAGAATTTTATATCTAAATAGACGTAAATGATTTTAAATAATATGAACTTTGTAATATAAGTTTATTTTAATTAAAACTAATTCAATATTTAAATTTTGCGAGAATTTCATCCAATATCTTAGTAAAAGCAACGCTTACACTGTCTGTCTTGTAGTGAAGAAAATTTACCTTAACAAAGAGGGACAACCAGACGTTTTAAACCGTTAATAATACTTTCCAAGTTGGGCAGAAATCGAGATAAGGCAATTCTTTCGTGTCTAATCGATTCAATCTGATCGAATAAATTTTGTGAGATATGAGAGGTGTTGAGAAAAATTAACCAGATTTTTTTCGCATCTATCATGTTATTAAATGTATTATCACTGGCAATCTAAAATAATCGTGATAAGTATATTATTAAACTGCAAGTCATTTTTACCCGAGATAATTACTGTGTTTATTTAGACAAAATATCAATAATAAAAAAAAATATAACTGAAATCTGTGGACTAGGCGTGGCAATAAAATACCGCCCAATATTTTTGGCAGCGCAAAATCTCGCCACGCCCTATCAAATATACATAATAAAATACGCAATTACATAGCATATTATATATAAATTGAATTAACTGTAAAATTATACTATACACGCATAAATGAACTAGACAGTTTTATGGTTTCAAAAGAATCTATTGCTTACTATCTTTTTAATATCCACAGATAATATCTTGTGTGGAATCTGTGTTTATTCTATGAAGGAAACAAAAACTTTACAACCAACCCGTTTGTTGACACGAAAAAAAATAACTCTATAGTAATTTTTTTTATATTACGAAGGCTTTAAAGTCCATTATAAGTAATCTCGTAACTTAACAAGGGTTTAAACGTAGTTGTGCAACCCTCGTGTAGCCCAGACGTCGATTTTTATATAGGTGGTCAAACGGACGATATGTAAGCATTTAAGCTGATTCTGTAAGTTGACTGGCTTCCTACTATAGGAAATATTATACTTTAAAGAAGAGCTTAAAATATCTACAGTGTCTTATATCTAATCCCTGTTTAGATCGGGTTGAATTTAAGGCTTTACAACTAAACTAAGATCTTTTTCATTTTTCACTCGAAAAAGCATACATAGTAGTTGTGCGTGGATTTGATAATAATGATGATAAAAATTAGTAGTACTTTCATTTCAAAAAGCTGTTATTTTCATACTACAATTTTGTTTTTTTTGTATAAATCATATTTTCATCAAACGGTATCCTGTTGAATTACTACTTTTAATGGCACCTTAGTAGCATTCCTATCGTACTTTTGTCCTTGTTTTACGATCTCAACGGACAATCTAACAATCGATTCGTATAACCTTTTGTTGTTTTCGATTTATATTAACACAGCTCGATTCTAACGCGTATGTGTGGTCTATCTAATTATGGACGGGAGGTTTTGTTCTAAAAAATGTCAGTATGTGCTTGCAAAAAGGGCTCTTAGCCCGCACGGCCACGGCAGCTATCGAATGACGGTCTTTTGTGTTTCATGTGTACTTCATCACGTAGTACTCGTGTAACACCCGATACTCCTGTTTTACGTACCTGGAAATAACGGGTACTTGTTCCACAAATACTAGTTTTTTAATTGTCACAGACGAACGTAAAACTTTTTAACAGATTAGAGACAGTAGAGACACATCAACTCTCAGTTTATGATATTTGAAACGAAACAAAGCGAGCGTTTCTTAACTTCAGGGTTTCGTATGGCGAGAATTTTTTTCACATACTGTCTAATTTGATGGGTTTTTTTTCTAACTAGAATATTTCTTTATGTCAATTTTTTCAAAACATTATGTGCAATTGTTAAATGCATATTGTTAGCAGCTTTTTGCTTTAAAATTATCAAAAATATATATTTCAATAGCATTATGGACGGACTAGGACGAAGTTACCTAGATGATTGGTCCGAATATTTTAAAACCTGTTCGAAAAACTTTTACTTTAAGTATAAATTGATATAAGTACAAATAATAGCTCACATGATACATGAAAAATAAAATCAAACCATCTTCATCAGTTGCGATCTAATAACAGTGGTTAAAACAATATTTGCACAAAAATTCGCGAGACAAAATAAGAATTTACTTTGAAAAAGTAATACTTGGCCACTGGTATAAACCAGAACTTTCACTCAACGGGGTAGACTTAGTTTTGGTATTAATATATGTTATTTACTCTATTTTATAAATTCAAACATAGCTTTGTTGCATGAATGGCCTTATAAATTTAAAAACCGAGAAAATGATTCCCAACTATGAAATTATTAAACATCTTTTTGGTACTTGATATGTAACGAAAACTCAAAAGAGTAAATTTATTAGTAATGCGGTAGAATATTGTTTTATAAAATTTTAATCCGATATGATTTAAATATAATTTCATTTTCTATTCACGAACGTCGACACTGAAATTATATAGACTTATAATACACCCCATACATGTCAGTACATCAAACTCACACGCAGTGATGCAAGGTAGAGTTATTATAGCCATTACGCCAAAGAACTTGAACTGATAAAATTTTATTTTGTAGATCATATGTTTAAAAAATCTCGTTAATATGCAGACGTTTTTTAGAAATAGATTAAACAAAATAACTTTATTTATTTAATATACAGTAACCCGTGTTTTTACGTTCGTATTAAAAAACTACGTCATCCTCAGAAATGTTTAGATTCTGTCTATATTTATTGAATGCCGTTAGAAAAACTGACTAATATATATTATAATTCATCTGCAAGGTTTTTCTTAATTGATATAATAATACAGATATTTTATATTGATCCTCTTTTTAACATAAATTTAAGATTGAAAGTGCCCACATTATTATTATCATAATATTATGATTCCGAATGTGGTTTATAGTAATTGCCCATACTAAATATAACTTTTGACAGTTCAGAAGACGAGAAATACTGTGTAAAGTTGTAGCCATATCAAAAATTAAGTGTATTTGAAATTTTCGGTATATTTTAGAATAACTAAAAATTTATAAAAGAAATCGAGAATTTTATATGTATAGACTAAATTATTCGAGTTAAAAAGAATTCATCAAATATCCTACTGTAACATCATGGAATAAAGGATAGAATGAAGGTTTGTATCGATAATTATAACTTTTATATAGATTCGAAACTCGTAGTAATTGATTAATTTTACATAAAATGTGTACACCAATTTCAGGATTCTTGACTAAATTGAACATTTCTATAAGAACTTATAAGGTATCGAAGTGTTGTATTGACGCATTGCGATTATTAAAGCTATTTGGATGTCACAGAGAGGGTGCAACGTTCATGTTCCCTACAACAGGGTGCCTTACCCCAGTTCAATTGAAAATGGGGTTGTGATTCATTTCCCACGAGCCCTACGCGTACTGCACAAAAAGCCTCAGACTTTATTACGATAAAGATTCACCGTTTGGTCGGATCTTAGCTATTGTTCGCATCTGTTCGTATTTTGTCAGCAATATTCTCAATTTTCAACCAGGTAGCTAACATTCAACAATTCTACGTTAAATATTAATACGTACACACGTTAACAACAACATTAATACATTATTCACGCGATGATTGACGATGGAGTATGGACGGTTACGGTTTCCTACGTGGCGTAGGTACTTAGTTTATGTCCTGTGAAATTATTTTAATTTGTAGTCTATATTCAGGCGCCTATTGTTTAGCTACACAATAGCCTGAAACATGTAACGCAACATCGGTTAGCGGGGGAAAGGTCATACCCCACGAAAAAATTATACTCAACTGTTAAATTATAATACGGCTTACTAGTACCGTAGCAAATGCGTAGCCTTCAGGATCAGTCGAAGAATCGCTGATGCATTCAGTACGGCTTCAGTAAACGATGTCATTTAGAATTAAACCATAAATTATGTAGGTAGGTAAATAGCAGGTGCGATAACAGTGTTCGATAATAATAATACATTTCAGAGCCGTAGAAACGCGAATGCGCAAGGGCAATGTAAAGTTTACGTGTCGTTTCAGCTGAAAGCAATATTTCTACGTACTACGTGGCCTGTTTGTTATTATGAGATATTATTATTAAACATAAATCGAATTGAATCAAGAGAAAGGAAATAGATCGCTTACAAAACCGTATCCTCTGCTTTTGCTCGTCTGTCTATCCGTAATAACAACTGCTTCCTCGATATCGCCGTACACCGCGAAATGTTCCCGTAAGCTCTTGTCTGTGGTGTGATAAGGAAGACCGCCGACGAAGAGTTTCGTCCAGGTGGTGTCTTTTTGGCCGGGCAGGGTGCCCAAGGCCAGTAGCCCTTCGGGCTCGGCCGGCAGAGCGCCCGCCATCAACATTCCTTGCACAGTCTCCGTCGCGCCGACCACCCTTGCACTCGACAAACACTGTCACTCCGCAAAAGCGGACGAGTAGCTAATGTATGAACGCGCGAGTGGGTACGTACAACGCGTACGAAGGAATCGCGCGGACTGGTGCTCGGTGGCTCACTGCTCTTTCGAAGCGCACGTGGCGCTCGCTCGGGTACTAATTTTAACCCCCTCCGCGCTCCCCTCGTCGTCACCAGATGCGTCGCCAACGTGAACGACGGCTCGGCCACATGCGTCGCTGTGCCCTACTGGCTAGTCCCTGCAGCCCTACCCTCCGACGCGTAATGCCTCGTTATCACAGTTGGTCCTTTCTTATTATGCACCGATACCCGGCCGAGAACTAAGCCTGCATCGTCAAATCATTCTATTTGTGAACCTAAAGGCATTGAAATAAAGCTGTTTATTTATAAGCTGTCGTCTACAACTCGCGGCGTTGCTTTTGGGCATGAGCCTGTAATCTAAGACCTGGATCAAATCGCAATCTATACTTCAGCTTTTTTTCAATGGCTTACTGTAACTCCCTAATTGAAATCATAAAAAATAATCTGAAAGATCAATCAGTTATCTATCTAAAAATATATTAGAAAAACTGATAGAAATGTACATTGTACATATATGCGCCTTATGTAGGGGTATACATATAAAAGTAAACTCGGCTCTATAAAATGCATATTGTCAACCAGGTCATTGGCATAAATTTTAATTTAATATTCCTTTTTAGATTTCAATATTTGTAATACAAATTATTTATTACATTCAATTAAGAAAAGTATCAAAAGATGTATTACTGATAATTTTATATTAAGATCGTTTACATTATTACAATGTAGAGACCAACCCTTAGTACCAGCTATGTGTAAGTAAAAAACACTACCGAATCTAGTCATTAAAGAACAATATTTACGATGTTCATGCAAACATCCGGTGGTTACTGTTTATATGGGAGTGGAACCTACGGCTTTTATCAGTTCCGCCGTATGTAATAGAAATCACCTAGTTTTTCAAAACCACTCTTAACTTTCACTTTTATATTATACTAGCTTTTGCTACCGGTTTTGCTCGCATTCATTGCGATATCACACCTTGGATGTTTACACATTTCATTGGACTTTTAGTATGGATCCATTTTGAAATTAACTACAGCCTATAGCCTTCCTCGATAAATATACTATCCAACCCTGAAAGAATTTTTCAAATCCGACCAGCGGTTTCTGAGATTTGCGGGTTCAAACAAACACTCTTCAGCTTTGTAATAATATTAGAATAGACAGCCGTTACACGCCCATTTATGTATGAATTAGATCTAGTTTGATAATAAAACATATTCTTTACATTAACCCAACTATTCAACCGTGTACCGAATTTCGTTCGAATTTACATCTGTCTTTGAGTAACAAACATCTAAAATATAAATTCCTACTAAATTCCACAAAACATGTTAACTTTAAAGCATTTCAAGACTGGGTGCCGATGAAATTGCTGTGTACTGACAAAACAATTTTAATTTAGTTATTCATTATTGATAGTATTGAAATTTGAAAATGATTGCAGAGGTTTTTCAGAAAAGCTGAAAAACCTTTAAAAAATTACGCTATATCGCTTTATCATGTTGTTAATAATGCTTACAATACATAATGTAACAACCAGTATATAAGTAATACGCAATGTCAGCGCGGTTTTTATATATGCAACGCCATCTAGCTCAGTTTTGAAACACTATTTTTTCTGAACATCCCCGTCTAGGCTTACTAATTCCCAACTATGTATGTATTACAAAATCACAAAACAGTAATACTTAGAAATCCAGGAATACGTCATTAGTACCTATATCTTTTGCTGAGTTTTTTATTAAGCTTAGCTAATATTACTGTATTTACAGGTAAGAAATATGAGATTATGTATTTTACAAATTTTCATTCTTACAGTAGCCCAATTCAAAGGAATTAATACTATTTTACTCTCAATGTGAATTCAGTCAACGTGCAACATTCAGGATCCGAAAAGCCCAAGTCATAGATGTAAAATCGGGAAGAATTTTATATATCACTATTTCCCTCGTTGATGCCATAACATGACAACGACTGTATCGCTTACATTATTTTAATGTTTCTATTACTTTATACATATTCTAAAGTATTCAATCCAAATAATAATAATAATTATGTGTATTTTATTTAAATACTCGGTTTCATCCGCGATCATTATAAGTACAAATTATAGTCATAAAAAACATTATAAATTCAAAAGATTGCCTGTAAAGCTGCCTGAATTGCAGAGGCTTTTACGTTATTTTACAGAACCCTAGTATTTTTTTAAATAGCCTCTGTTCCGCTATAACATTAACTACAGGCCAGTGAAGAATCCGTCACAAACGGTGCCACCGTTTTGGACATTAAACAGAATATACACACGTACAAGCCTACATTTTATGAGCTATTTTACAAAAAAAGCTAAAAGTTAATATTACAAATAAGCAGTTCGATTACCTTTATAATACAAAATATACATATATTATCTGTGTCTTAGTTATTAGTATTACCGATTATAATAAAATAATTGCAACATAAAATTATTATTATTATTATTATTACAATAAAATATCTAATATATAAAATTCTCGTGTCACGGTGTTCGAACTTGAACTTCTCCGAAACGGCTCGACCGAACCTTATGAAAATTTATATAGTTATTCAGTAGGCCTGAGAATCGGACAACA
>JAOSYY010000003.1:2532641-2546202 GCA_025727935.1 Hebomoia glaucippe
ATCAGGAGGCAACTTGGAAGACTTGAAAATTAATTTCTAAAAATTATAATAATTACCTCTATGACAGCACTGATTCCAGCAGGTACAAGCACTAAAAGTGAAGTCTGTTCATCTATCAAGTAGAAGAAAATGACAAGTTGCGAGAAGGCACGCCAGAATACTGTACGAGCAGAGAGACCGGCCAAAGATCTTTTACTTCTCCAGAATGATACATCATTCTTAAACGCTAAGAAGTCAAACAAAAGCTGAAAAACATCGGTTACATTATATATAAATGATAAGATAATTTACTATACTATATAATTGACGAAGATTAAAGTGTCATAAACTTAGGTATTTATCATATGCAAAAAATATTTGCATATTTATAAGTAAAGAATGTCCTGTCTTTCAGGTTATGACGTCAATCTAGAACTTAGCATTTAAATAGATCATAGCAGATAAAATTATTTTTGTGTTAATCCCTATTAAACCTGGTATGGAAATTTTATAAGGTAAATGAATACTAGTGTTATCAAAACAATAATTCTGCATTTGATAAAATGCCCTTAATGCGTTAGAGTAACAGTTTTAAAATCATATATTGTTTATATGACTAAACAATTGTATCGACGGAATATTGTAACTTTTTGAATTAATATTGATATTGATACACCTTAGTTTTCTTACATTTATAGTTATATTCAAGATTTGATAACTTTAAAATATATATAAAAAAATATTCATTTCAAATCTCTATATTATAAATGTAGTAAATATCTCGAAACGGACTAATTTTAGTATGCCATTAGCAATTCCTATGTAACAGATTTCTCTGTACTGCATTTAAAAGTAATCTTGGATATAATTACTTACATGACAACTAGCAATTAAGACAGTTGCCGATAGAAGATAAAGATTTGTATCAGCAAATATGCCTTTAACATCGTCAACATCTTTCTCACTAAAACCCAGGTTTTGGAGTTGTTCCAGAGCCAATTTCACATGTAAAGCTAATCTCAAAGCTCCATATGATGTAGGGGCTATGTCAACAGTGACATTTACTTCCGATGTACTTGTATTTAAAAGTTGCAAGTCGGATATACGAGATTTTAGTACATTATGCTGTATTATTGGTAGAAACTTTTCTTTTCTTATTCTGAAAAAATAGTGATAGTATATAAAAATACACATTTCTCAAGTAAGTTAATAAGGTCTATTTTTAACTAATATACATATAAAGTAATTAAATAATTTTTAAAAAATATTTATATATTTATAGAATTTTTAACTTACCGTAATAATGGATAAAGTTCACCTGGAATTTTTGGAGGTGGTAGATTCAAGTTATCTGTTAATATAGACAGTGGTGCTACTGTTGATATATGAGCATGTGGTTTAATCGTTTTCTGTGGAAGATTTGTATTACCTTTCTGAAATAAAGTAATAAACATTGAGATTTATCCTGAACTAATAAATATACATATTACAATATTATGTTCTATAGCACTAAATCAAGCTTGAATGCTGAATAGTTTAGGTATAATTTATTATTACAAAAGATACTCACGCCCTGTAAAAGATTAAAAGTTTCTGCTTGCGGCTCTATAAATGTAACAAGAGGTAAAGTATGCACAGCTTCATTTCGAAATATTTCAATAAAATCATTGTAAAGTCGTTTCTCATCTAAAAGTACAGCATGCATGTAAAACGAGCCATTATTTCTGGTACGACGTGGTATCTTCAAATTAACAACTCTAAAAAAATTGGTTATATGATTATCATACAATTTTATGGAAAAATAACTTTAGATATAACGAGAAAGTGTGGTTTGTATAAATATTATTTACATTTTAACAGGATTTCTGTAGTCGAATTTTAAAGACGTATGAACTTTATTTACTGCAGCACCAGAAACTCCGTTTCTATAAGGATGTTCACCAACAGAGGTAAACAAAACCAAACATTGTATAGGGTTTGAAGTTAAATAAGACGAAAAGCATTTTTCGCCACGACTACATTCGGGCGGTATGAAAATTTCAGCTAAAGTCCATATCGTATTGATAACATAACCAGCAAAAAATAAAGATATTATTGAACTAAATGAAACGTATTTCATTGCAGAACAAATATACTTTCTAATGCTATAAATTCATTAAAAATTTATTTTAAAACTTCACTACTGTGAACCAAAAAATTAGTTTCAAACAGTGTCTGAATTCCGAAAGGATGGCATTGACAATTAACACTTAATAGTTGATTTAAACGTCATTTCTTTCGTTTTTTGAGTGTTACCTCAAATTACAATGTAAACCGTTATTGACTTTAATTTCCGATATAAATATCTATTTGTACTAATACCAGTCCCATTTTAATTTTACTTCTAGTCATATGACCATGAAGTAATTCCTTTTTAAATAAATTTCCATATTATTTTCAAGCTGAAAATAATAATTGCTATTAAACATATAAAGAGGAATATTTTTCAAACACAATTTGTAATTTCTATGGTTTGTGTTCTTAAATTAGTTTTGTGAAAGTAAATAAATAAACTAAATCCCTAAAATGAGACATCAGTTACATAATTAAATATTCCATATGGTAACTTTATTATTTACAAGTTTAGTAAACTAGTAACACAACAATTATACTCGACAGACTGTGAGGAACGTAATAAATCGGTGTATCCAAGGAAATAATATCGATATTTTGTTAAATTTATTGCATGTTATAGGTATGTATATTTAAAAAGTTTAATTTGGTAATGTGAATAGAAATCAAGTATAATTTACAGTAAAGCTTATGTGGCAGTGTTTTGACAGTTGTCATTGAGTAGGTACTATGTTTGATAATTTGTTTATATTTCAGAATGAACAGTACTTTGGCTGGTAAAACGGAATTGATTTATTACGTGAAGTGTACAAGAATATAGGTGAAAGATGTTAAGAAATAAGATAAGATTCTGTGCTCAACATGGCCATGGATGCTAAAGATTTGAGAATAGATTCTGCTATTACTGCAACGTTAAGCGATGGAAACGCTACCTACGACCAAAGTAACACTGCATTACAAAGTATTAAAAATAAATCATATCAAGATATTGGATCAAACTCATTGGGTAAAGTGGAGGCGCAGGGCGCGAGGCCGTGTGCTATTATAGGCCCCGATAGAGTCCTACCTCCGCCCACCGCCAGCGATGCATATCTCAAAAAAGCTTCAGTTGAATCATGGCCATGCACCGACAACATCTACCCTCCGTCAACAGATTACCCACATAAGTTACCAGATTACCAGTCAATGAGAAACATATCACCAAGACAAACATTCCAAGAAAACATGCAGCGGATAATGGTGCCGCCTTCATATTCTACAAAAAATGTTGAAGATAATCTAAAAAGTTCCAAAGTTGATATGCCATTAGAGGTTAAGTACTGTGATGTGCCTTACTCTATTAATCCTTCTGGAAATAATCCGAAGAGTATGAGAAGCTCGGATATTCCAATAGCAGGAGGAAATCCCCCACATGCAAGAGGTTTACAGCCTCATGGCTGGACTGGTGTCAGGCCTCAAAGGCCTTGTGCTCCTGAGTTCTACCAGTATCCAGAGTTTCCCAACTATTCAGGACCGAGGCCAATGCAGAGAATTCATCGTCCTACTTTTGAAGATCCTGCCCAAATGCATTCTGAACGACTCTACCAAGAAGCAAATGCAAGATTCAAACCTTATCCAACTGCAAAAGAACGCTTTCCTCAACACAGGTATGATTATATTAGTAATTTTCCAAATACATATCACCCTCAACCTCCTTTTCCACCCCCAAAATATGATGTTGGTAAAACTATGCCATCACACCCTTATCCTATGTATCCTCAAGTTCCAATAAGGCGAATGGCCGAACCTATTCTAGACCCATACCAAAGACCAAACCAACAAAATTTTAATCCATATCAACATCAACACATTCCACCTTATGGACCAGTACCAGGAAACTATTTACATAATAAAATTTATCCTTACCCACCAGAAATGTCAACCAAAACATTAGCATCTTCTAAACTACCTTATGATATAAATACCAAACTCTATGTAGATTATGAAAATGTAAGAAATAAAATTTACCCTGCAGTTGACAATATGCCATATTACAATGATCTTAATCGACAAAGTTCTTTAAAAGGTGATATTGCATTGTCCATGCATCACATACCTCAACATCACATATATAGAAAAGATAGTATGCCATTACCACTTTACTATAGAGGTATTGATCCAAGTTTATATATCAATAACACTTTGCCTAGACATCCATTACAATTTTCTCCTTCTACCATGTCTAAATCACCAGCTGATTCTAACACCAGCAATGATGCTATACAGAGTACAGGGGCATTACAAGAGGATTGTGGTTATGTTAGTCAGTCATCAACAGCAAGTGGCAGAAGTATAGATTCTGGAAACTATAGAATCCAAAATGAGATTTATAGGAAAAATAATAATTTATACAGTTCTAATATAAAGAACATGTCAAAACATTTTTCTAGATCTAATTCTACAAATAGTTCTGATAAAAAAAATCTTAATGTGAGACAATTTTTGCAAATGTGGAATGAAGGCGAAGACGACGTTCTTGAAAATAATAATTCCTCAACAACATCCAATATGTTTTCCTCACAATCGGAAACCATAAATAATCCAGAACAACTTGTGGTTCTCGGACTTGTTAATATACCAAATGAAGAATTATCGAAATATGAACATATACAGAAAATTTCAAAATTACCTGAAAATATTAAAGGTTACAATAGCATTGAATTACTTGATCAATATGAACAGCTTGTTGAAACCCCTGTCTTAAGACACAGTAAAAAAACAGTTGTACATGAATATCAATTTTCTCCTAAATCTTTAGCAAAACAGTCTTCACAACTTCCTCGGCCAATATCACCATTAGATGTTGAAGCCAAAATAAGTCAATCAGTAATACATAAAGAAGTTGGATGTAATTTTGAAATAAAGCCTTGTAGCCCGAAAATGTTGAATGTTGAGGTAGCAACTCCAGTACAAAATATGATGGATGAAAGAACAATTGAAAAGGTTATTAATACAGTTATGTCAAATTCACCACTTCTCCCTAACAGAAACGAAAATATTACAATTAACTCTCCTTCTTCAAGTTGCAAAATGAACTCGCCATATATTTCAAATAATGATTTAATGAAAAAGAACAACTATACTCTACAAGATCTTGAAAGTAATTCAGGGGTTTGTTTAGCATCTTTGCCTCGATTGGACAGTGATATTGAACTGAACTTTCCAGAAATTAATCAGCAATTCATAGATGCAAACCGCTTCAACACTAATTCTCATAATGAACATTTAAATACATCTATGAATAATTCTTTAAGAATTCAGCATGATTTAAATAAAGGTCTGTGTGATAGAAATAAAACACCCGAAACAAATACTTTTGTAGAGACTGCAAAGTTGAGTAAATATAGAAAAATTAAAACGTCTGACTCTTTACCTGAAAATACATTAAACAATGCTGTGAACAGTAGAACTGATAGTGTTATTATTAAAAATCCAGACAATATTAGAAATAAAGAAGAAATAGTGCCTAACATTACAGTGGTTAGGCCAATGGAAAAGCCTAATATTGTCCCAAATAAAGATTTGAATAATATAAGCGTGATGACCATAGAGTCAGACAATCTAGAAGATTTTAATACTAATGCAATTGATTTTAGTTTAAATAAAATAACTCCTAACATATCCGATTGTCCTGAAGTCTCAAATTTTTCAAAAAATGAAGGTTCTGATGTTTGCATATCTACTGATGAATTACAATCTAGTGCTCTGTCTTTAGTGACTCGAAAAGTGGAAATGGAATTGAGAGAATTTGAAAGCAATGAATGTGATTTAGATGGCATGGAAAAAGCAAATGATAGTGGACTTTCATTGAGCTTGCCTTATGAAGATACAATAAATGAATCGTTTCAGCATATTGAAAGTAATGATAATGTTCTAAACAGTGATGAAGATTATAAAGATAATAACAGTAACGAAATCAGCCGTAATAATAAACTTAATCGTTTTGTAAATATTGATGACCTCGTTCCGTCGAATTCGGAATTAAATTTGCACCAAGATACTGAACTTAAATCTGATTCTCCCCATAGAGAAGATTCAATAAAAGGTGAAATTGAAGTTCCAGTTTTGAATGAGGAAATAATAAAAGTTGAAGAAACAGTTTTTAACAAAAACATAGAAGAAGACATAAGAAATAACCCCCCATCAAACATAAATGAAAAGATAGAAGACTTTTGTGAAAATATCAGTACTGTATTAACTAGCGGAAATGATAACGGCGGCGTAAGTGAAGATAGAGAGAATGTCTTACTGAGTTTAGAATCAATTTTAAGTAGTAATAATAATAAAGAATGTGAAAATGCGACCGAAATCGTATTTTGTAAAAATAAGATTAAAGCAGATGAAAGGTGCCAGGATGGGGACAGTGTGATAACTGAGCAAAATTCTAAAAATAATGCTAACGAAACATTTGTACTGAAGGAATTAGAAAATACTGAAAGCAATATGACATGCACCTTAAATACCTTAGACGAAGAAAACATTGAAGAGGATTGCACTAGTGTAAGTAATCGTAGAAATGAAAATGATGACTATAACGGTATAAAAGAATGCAAGGAACATAATGAGTTTATTTTAGAAAAATATAGTATGTTAAATAAGGATGAAAACAAAGATGAAGAATCTATAATTACCAATAAGAAAATATTTTGTGAAAATGATGAAAGCGAACTTTGTGTTTATAAAAGAATGAATATTAGCGATAGTGAACATATTGTTACGGAAAGTAAAACAATATTTATTGATGCAAGAACTGCACCAGAACAGGAAAATACCTTTAAAACTATGGAGACAAACGAAGGTGATATCGGTAAAAAGCTTTTCAAAGAAAATGTAGAAGTAGAAAACAACACGAAAGAGGAATGTGAAAATATAGAAATACCTGCTCTCCTACCATCCCAGCAATTAGATACGAAAATTAATCTGTCTCAAACATTTGGGGAAAGTTTGAATTTCGCTCTTCCTGTTATAACTGAAAATACGCCTACTGTTCAGATTAAGACAGTAGAGGTAACAGAAAGTACAGATTTAAAAGAGATTACGAAAGAAAACATTTTTTCTACATCCCTTCAAACAGAAACCAATTTGTGTAACCCAGATGGCAAAATTGAAGAGATACTGGAAATGTCGAATACATCAACGGAATCATCACATGAAAAGTTTTGTAATTCTGAAGATCATTTGGAAATTATTTCTGCAAAAGTAAATAATACTGTAGATTTTGTATTAAATGATGGTGATAATATATTTTTGGACACCCAATCAAGCAAAGATTTAATAAAAGAAAATGACGAATATCCTGTTTTTAATCATTATTTACAAGAAATCACGAGCGATATAATTGCAGTTCAAAATAAATGCCTTAACAAAGAACATTTTTCACCATGGATGCAAAATCTTTTACTGTTTACTGAAGGAAACTGTCACCCCATTTTGTGTGAGCATAAAGAAGACAATGATGTCATATGTACTGACGTTAAAGAAGATGTCACAAAAGAAGATTATGGTTACAGTGAAGTAGACATTGACAGAGGTGACACTGAAAAAGTTAAAGACAAATTAGAAATTCTTGAACCTTCTCCGAATTTTAACTCCGATGCAAACAGTATGGATAATGAACAGTCCTTATTGGATGAAAACATTCGTATCGCACCAGATACATCGGAAGAGAGCGAAATTGATGTAACCACACAAAGTACTAATGTTCCTGAAATGTTCAATGAAGATGAAGATCCCCCAACTATAATATTAAACAACAAAATTAGAGAAGATAATAAAAATCATTATTTATTTTCAAATCAACGTGTAAATTTGAAAAGATGTCTATCAGATTCAGCTCTTCACATATACAATGATCAAGCGACTTCGGATAATTTAATCAGTAACGTTTTACCCAGTAAAAGACGGAAACTTATAACTGACGACTTTATAGAATCTAATGTGAGTCAAGAAGTTTTTTGTGATCTAATCCAAAATAATAGAAGGAAATCGATTTCTGCGATATGCAATAGTGAAAATGTCTTTATACTTATAGATGACAGCGAGTACATTATAGAACATGAAGATGATGGATCTGACAAAGTTTGTTATACAGAAGATACGTCTGAATTCTATGAACAATCCAATAACTTATTAAATAGTTGTGTAGCTCACGAATCTGAAGAATCGTTATGTTTAGATAACACTTTATCTAATACAGTTGATGTACAAACTACGGAAAATAAAATTCAGGAATCTTGGGTCACCGGTGAAGATTGTATAGATAACATTTTTAATGATGACGTTGCTGTTGATATTACTATAAGCGCTCCTCTATCACCGGAAAACTCAAACATATCGAGTAATGATAACTATAATGATGGAAGTATATGTTCAGATAATGAGAATGAACACATAGATAGAATTAAAGAGATATACGGAGATAATGTGTGCATGAATGACTCCCAAATAGTAGAGACGTTGTATAAAATACCACAAAAGGATGTTAACAAAACTTTAGTTGACATTGAATCTTACAACTTACAAAAACATTCTGTCATCAATGCCTCCTCAAATAATTGTTTAAAAGAAGAAAGTCCAAATCACTTCAGTCTTATTCCTGAATCAATTTCTTGCAATTGCGATTTCGAGAAATCATATAACAAAGAAAATAAGGACGATGTACATACTTCTCAATTAAGTGATATAATTTTATCTGATAACATTAAAATTTGTACAGAAGATTCACATCTCGTAGACTATCAGGAATGTGAAGATAATTATGTAGATTCCTGTGAATTACCTAATAGCTGCACATCAATTACTAATAGTAAATACTCAGTGTCTAATTCGCCCGAAGTGTCTTCTACTACATCAGAGGATAAAAGCTCTGATATTTGGTTAAATCGGACAAATCTTAATAATCTGACCCGTTCAGAAAATAATATATCAGAGAAAATAGAACAAGCTCGTTATAAATTTACTGAAAAAAATGACTATACAACTAACTACAGACCACTTATAACTAAAGCAGCCCAAAAGTATATTCCTCCATTGATAGAATTCCAAGATCTTAAAATTAAATTACCTTTACCGCAACAGAGTTTAAACAAATTAAAACAATTAAAAATGGCTCAAAAAGAGGTGATTATCGATAAATCAAAACATAATAATATCCAAGGAAGGCAGAACGTTATGAAAAAGGTGAAACCAAAGTTTGAAGATGTCCTTAAAAGTATAGATGAAATTCAATTTAAGATGCACAGAGAAAAATCTAAAAAATCAAAGACTATACCTAAGGTAGTGATTAAGAAAAATGAAAACGGCGCGCATTATGCCAGTACGACAATTAAAAAGCGGTCATTTAATCCTGACTTAACTGGCAGAAAATGGCAACCATGGGTATTTATAGAGAGGAATGAGTTCGTTGACAGGATGGCACAAAGAAATAAACGTAAAGCTGTATATTGTCACAGAAAGAAAACTTTTGTTTTAGAAGAGAAATTTAAGAAGTATAAATCTATATGCACAGCAAAATTTGTTATTTCGCAGCCCACATCTGACAGTGCGTCGTCGGGCAATTTGAAATATACAATAAGGCTGAAACACAATTATTAAAATTCACTTCGAGTTTCAGTCCGAATGCTCGAAATCAAAATAAATAGGTCGACAGCGCTTAAATAATTTATTTAATGATGTTATGTGGCTGAGGTTTCAGGCATGAAATGAACCTCAACCCGTTTGTCGATACCTGACAAAAATATTAAGTTACAGTTTTCTGGAACTGGTGTATAACACAGCCATATTGGCTATCCCGTAAAAATCCCACCCAGAATGGTCTCATATCTAACAACATTCCTTCTATAAATATAACCTGTAGTTACCTACGTTAGTTAACTATATTTAAGTAGAACATAACAGTATATATAAAGCCAAAATTTTTAGTGTAAATTAATAAAGCAAATACTATTATATTATTTATTTATAATTATAAATTATAGGTACTATATAATAGTGCAATTTTTCAGATCTGTAATGAATTCGTTGTATTATTTAAAAGTTTATTGTTCTTGTTTCGATTTTTTTCTAATTCATCTTATAGTAAAAATGTCCACTGCACACTGAGCACTCCAATTATCCAAATATTAATTTTATAGCATAAATGATAGTCTACATTTTTATTGTTAAACTGTATAATTATAATTTAAGTGGCCACATAGTGATAATGTCATTCCTTATATAATAAGATATTTAAAAAAATATGATATTCTAAATGGAGTTAGTTGTTGTTGTTAAAAATATTATACTTTTCAAATTTTATTGTTTTCATGAACCAAAATCTTGTATATATTTAATTAATATGTAATCTTCTAATTTAAGCAATGGAATTTTTGCTCAGGTATTTTCTAAGCACAGAATATATTGTAATTGTTCTTTCCAAATGAAAATGTGGGTACCTGTAATAAGTTAAGGGTGAAGTACAAATGTGCGCGGTGTGTTATGTAATGTGATGTTAAGAGTTTTTATAGTATTTGTTTACATCGATAGAAACGTAGAAGGCTACCGCTATACCAGACACGGCGTGTCGCGTGGTCGGCTATAAAATTATAGCGTGAAATAACCAAAGCCAATACTCACAAGTAATGTTGAGTAAATATTTTTATGTAAGAAAGCTTTTACATCACTGTTATTGTAGGAATTAAACTGGAGTTAAATATTTAAGACAACTCCAGATTATTATACACGTCTACAAAATTTTCTATTATATATTTATGCCTTTACACAAAGTGCCTCGGAGAAAAATCTCCACACAATAGTAGATATATTTTCACATGCAATATAGATTGGACAATGCTTTGTAATTGTTTCCTATTTTATTGCATTTACAAAGAAATCGCCACTATTATATCGACGGATTGAAAATTTTAAATAGGGTTATGAGTGAATTTTATATATTTTCAGTGTATATGAAACAAGTTTAAAATTATACCCTCATGCCATTATAAGAATGACATCAGAAAAGCTTATTGATGTAACGAATTATATTTGCTTAAACCTTTTTTTAAATTAAGAAAATCGATTTTGACAAAATATATAATACTGATCTCATATTTAGGCACTTCACTACCATGAAACACCTTGTGCCTAATCACATAAATATATCCATATAATTACAGGGTGTTTATATAAATATACCAAATAATGTGCTTTTATTTACCTATGTTGCCTTTGTAGATAAGTAATCAAACTATAATATAACAATGGGTGTTAAATGTTGAGTGATTTAACTGGACTGTTTAATTTATTGTAATTGTATGTGTAAATTAAGGTGGGTATTTTTAGAATATTGTTAAGTAATTTTAACAGACATTGTATGTGTACAAATATAAAATTTTTGATTGTACTAAAAACACTTGTTCCGAATTTTTTTATTTTGAGGCTTAGCGTGATCGGGTCTATTGACTGATATTATACATTTTCCTTTCATTATATAAAACCATTTTTTCTTAATTTGTATGTTTGTTAGCACCACTGAGTGAATTGTTGAGTTTTCGTGCACTCGGTTAGAAAATGTTATATATTTATCGTGGTTGCAACACTATAAGGGTTAAGGTATAAGTTAAATAATGTTAATATAATTTTGTTTTCGTGTTTTAATGTTAAATGCATATCTAAATATGCCAGTAACGCACGTGATAGTGTATCGTGATAGACGTAACCTATACACACTGTATTAACTATTGTAAGTGGAAAATGTTAGAATTGTAAAATTTAAATGGGTATATATATATTTTCGAGTGAATCCTAGTTTTGAGAATTGTTCTGAAATTGACCAAATACATGTGTTCTCAATAAAATGCATTTTAATGTATATCTTTATTTATTTTATACAGGTATATTAACTTTAACGGCCTCTTGTCGGATCGCGCTTATAAGATCTTGGTTTATGAGAAACACGAACCGCAGCCCCGCAATCTGTGAACAAAAATATTTCTAAAACGTAACATATGTATTGTGTGTCCAGTTTCACCACGTGCATTGTCGACATTGACATACTGGCCCATAAAATCAATTGTTCGAAGCATAGACAAAACTGCTTAATTATATAGAAAGCACTGAAACGAATGGCCTCAATATTGTGTTCGCGTTTAAATAAAAAAAATACGAGGTTACGTTTTACATTGACGTATATTCCATATCAGCAAAAAAAATCGTACTATTTAACAAGTTTAATTAAAAACACTTCACTATTCATAATATCTATTTCGTTGTTGCAGCGAAAATACGAAATAAAAAAATCGATTATTTTTTTATAAACTATCATGAAGCAAACTAAAAATACATCTGTCGGCCCACGCCACGGGAAAACTCATTACATTTCGAGACTAAGTAAATGGCGGATAGAACACTCGGTTAAACTTATTTTTAAACGGCATACCTCAACAACGCTATTATGATTCAGTTTCACTTTGTTCCCTTGAAGTATCGGTCGACCGTCAACGAATATGGGCCTCTTCCCTTCCGAAGACATAAAGAAGTCCCCACTATTTCGCAGTCTGATCGTCGCTTGCTTCCTCGACACTTTTGCGGCAGGCCCTTCCAGGCTTAGATCGACATCTATTGTATGATCTCTAGTACTTCGGCCCACAGCAATCTACATAAAACACTTGCTTTTAGAAATCAAACATTTAAAATATATGACGCAGGTAATATTCTAAATACATGTGTGAACTAACGTACTATCATTTATACTTATGTCGTGATTTTGGAAGCGTTAAAAATTAAAAAAAAATATTTTGACGCTGTTATGATTTAATTGCCGTAATTAAGAATTTTATTGCACACAACATAATGTTACGATTACATGTTTTATTTACACAGATACCATAACACAGTAAAACGGCCTCGTTTTTTGGATTGAGGCAATTGTTAAATATATACCGAACACATGTACTACTTTTTGAGTCTAATATCTCAAGCTTTTCTAGTCAGTTATGTCGTGTCAAATATTTACAGTTATGTGACAACAGCAAGTGTTAATGAAAAGTCGCTCTACTTTATTTTCACGTAGCGTTTTTAAGAAATAAATAAAAGAATCCACAGCGACATTATTTTTACAGTACCACCTACCTATTTATATATAAAACTTAAATTTGGAATAAAATTTTGTATTGACCAGCCAGTAATTAAACTAAAAGATATGACCTAACTGTTGAATATCCTATATAGTTGCGCTCAAAATAAACAAGATAATATTGTTTATGTGGTAATTCTATAGATAACGTTATCAGAGTGTAGTGAGAGTGACGAGTGGTTGTATCGTGGCCGGTGAAGGTACATAATACGTGGCAAAAATTTCAATATATGTTATGTAAATGACATCGATTTCCTCGATATCGTACGTCAATTCTGTGTTAATTAATTCGTCGAGCAGTTCGGTGTAAATTAT
The DNA here is from genome assembly GCA_025727935.1 of Hebomoia glaucippe. Classification (NCBI taxonomy): domain Eukaryota; kingdom Metazoa; phylum Arthropoda; class Insecta; order Lepidoptera; family Pieridae; genus Hebomoia; species Hebomoia glaucippe. The sequence continues at coordinate 2,546,197 of JAOSYY010000003.1, forward strand.
TTATCT
>JAOSYY010000003.1:2553710-2574804 GCA_025727935.1 Hebomoia glaucippe
AGCTAACTATTAATCATAGGTCGGACAGTGAAACAAACTTCAATCACATCGATTTTTCAATAATAACATGCGACCGACATATGCAGGATTTTATGAACGAAAATCTCTTATCTACACGACAAAATTCTCGCTTAACGATAGATCTTTTTAAAAACATTAATTTAATTTAAATAGACGTGTAACGATAATTTAATGATTACAATTAATGCATAATTATAATAAGGCAGGTAACTCATATGCCAAAACTTAAATCAAGTTTGAATCTAGATTAAGAAGCGTCAAACCATGTTTTCTAAACAAATGAACTTTGGAGATGGGCGTGGTAGGAGCTATGAAGAATAACGATAAATGCTCAAAGGAGTCACGAGGTCTATTTTTATGAAATCTGTAACTGCATCATGGATTTGAAAAAACAATATTCCAAGCCACGAATCAAATCTGTTTACAATCATTTTTACTTTACTCACGTATAGATTGCGACTTAGAATATAATTTAGTATTGTCTTATAAATTCCATTTTAAATGACTGCTGTAATATCAAACACAGTGAAAAGAATATCTTAGGAAGGATTTTATATCATTATCAGACTTACGATGCTTAATATATCTTTGTCATAACAATAAATTGTATCTACAAATGTAAAAACGAAATTAAAAACACCAGTATTTTAAATCCATCATTACACCGACTATAAGATAAGAAATTATAGTATTATCATGTGAACTTCAAATACACATATTCACTTAGCTACGATAGCTAGAACTGGGTTAAAATTGACATCTAAGATCTATTACAAAGTTATTTAGGCACAAGTGAAGTTAACATAAGAGTATTGAAGCCTTTTAGTTTTCGCTTTCATACAATCTGATAAAATTTGTATAGCAAAATATTTATTTTAACTTTATTTACATGTTTAATTATAATTAACGTCATAATTCAGGATTTAGTTTGTTGAACTGTATGTAAATTAATACCACAGAAGAGGTTTAATAGTGAAGTTGAGGATTTTTAAGTATGATAATTTCATGAAATCAATGTAATTTTAAAATATAAAAATTTCAATCACGCCTGTCTATTCTAGATCAAGGATTTCCACCTGCTACGGTCCTGATATATTCTCCTATGTAAGCTATAACCAGAGTGTGGCCTTTCCTAAGAAATCTTTAACCTGTTCTTGCAACATCAGTCTAAGTTTACTTTTGACTACCATTCACACTTCTTGTGTGTATATTTTTTGTCATACTACTTCCATTCAGTCTCTCCACATGCCCAAACTGTCCAAATATATATTCTTATCTCTTTACTATAAGGATTAATTGCTACAAACTCTTGCAGACAAAAACTCACCTCCCTGGAGCGCATGAGATAACGTACAAGACGTCCACGCAGGACTGCAAGCGTGTTCTTGTCCAACTCTATATTACCTCCTGCCACAGATTGCACCAAAACTTGCCAACGAGTCAGTGAATTCTCTAGAAGTCTTATATCTTTCTTCTCAATTCTACAACAAACATTTACTGGGTTTAATTAACCTCATTAGTTAGAATCTTAATAGACGTGTAAGGGGCTTATGTACAAATCTATAGTTTGGGATATTTTACTTTATATCTATACTAATCTATTCTTCTGTAATAATACCAAGAAATTTTATTAAGTTTCACTCCAGAAATATTGTCACCGAAAAAGTGGCGGTTAACAGCAAAATTTACAGAGATATTTATCGAACAGCTGTGTTTTAGTCCAGAGCTTCAGAATCCATTTATGGTGTGAAGTAAATAAATACTTAATTTATTGTGATTAATGTCAGCTCTCACCTGTCCGCTAGTTGCATTTCCACATCAACACCATCCTCTTTGTAATCGGGCAATTCAGAGTCATTCATTGTTTCTTCTGCATCGGAGAATGTCATAACAGCATCTTGATCTAAAAAATACTTGGTATAAATTACCACTAAAATATTTTCTTAAAAATAAATCTATAATGTATAATATCTATTAATTTAATAATACACACAGTAAGAAAACAACTGATGTATTTAGTTAAATTCAAATTATGGTTTAATAAGGCAAATCCAATGACAGATCTTACCATACAACACATTCATGCATATTTTTAAAACAAAGTGTACTTATTCATGAATCTTAAATTCTAATTTACACACTAATTTGGTTTTTAAAATGAAACTATTTACTGTAATCTAACAAAATAGCTGATCGAGTTAATAGAATTATTAAAAATAATTTTGAAAGCTAGTTGTATTCTTTTCTTAAATGTTACACTTACTCTTAGGTAGTGGCTGAACTGTTTGATCTGGTAACAAATGATATTGTTTCAAAAGTTGCCAATGTTCCATCAAACTTTTAGCAGTTCTTGTTGAGTAAAAAACATGTGGATTCTGCTCAAGTAACTCTTGAAATTTTTCTGGTGCCGGATGAGAATTCTGGAATGTTTTATACATTAAATAATATTTAACATATTCATAAGCATTGCTGTCTGTCACCTATAGAGTTTTAAGGCTTTTTATAATTTGGGTCAAACACATTTTATTTTATGGAGAGATGAGGGAAAGTTTCATTTTATAATAGATGAGAGGTAACCCAAACATCATTGCTTATTACTGGAATATACCTTACCAAAAATTATAAACATGTTCATAATCATCAAACGAGATGAATTTGTCAACTACCAGGTACCACCTCAAATCTAAAATTTATATTCTAGTTTTGAAGGTTTACTTTAACTTGGCTTTAAAATGTTGAGAATGGCTTAAAATTCATTTTATTGAAATTTCTTTTAAATACATTTCAGGAGAATAAATCATAAAATAAAAAAACCTTACACTAGCCAAGGTTCCGAGTAAATCCTCTTCAGCAGTGGAGTATAAAGCTTGTTGTTGAACTGCAGCAACAAGGTCAGGATGCAAGTTTCTCATAGCTGCCACTGCAACTCTGGAGATCTCAGCATTGTAGAGTAATGCATACCAGCGTGACTGTAGCTCTGCCACAGTAAAACGGCAGGAAAACTTGATACCTCGATGAACCATCCTTAGGTCATTTGTCTATATTAACATATTTGTAAGTGATATTAATACAGTAAGATCTAATGATTCTTGTTTTAAACAGTAGAATGTTCAAATTTGGCTTTACAATAAAAATGTAGTTTAATAGTCAAGCTACATACAAATGACAAAAGACATAAACATATCTAACTGGACATATAGGTTGTCACAAGAGACACTTTCCTAAATATAGACATTTTGTAAGAATGGAAATTACCTGTTGTACTCCCAAAATCAAAGCTAAATCATCTGTTGGTTTCCACCTTCCTAAATCTTTAGTAGACAATTGACTTAATTGTCCCTTGCGACGAGACTTTCGTGCTATACCACCACCAGAAACTTTGCCGGACGCTTTTCGCCGTTCTTGTACCGGCACTACAGGTGTCGTTGGAGGTAAAATTGGAAATTCAGGCAATTGGCTAGTATAAGACTGTGTGCGAATTCGTTTCTCTCCTTTACCCAAAGAAGCACCCGGTAAACCCAAACTGTACTCAACGAGTTCATCGTCAAAACGCCTACGCTTTATAGATCTCGAAGAGCTGAAAACCATAGTACAAAGTAACGTTTTCACACAGTTTTATTCAAAATTCTATAATTATGTTGTTATGTGGTTACCTGCGTCGTTTTGTATTATCATGAGCTGATTCAAATTGCGATGGCGTGGTACCAGGATATTCATTGCTGTCTGACGCATTTGAAGGGGTAGGAGGAAAATCCATGACTCTTAATCTTAAATATTAATTATAACTATTATATTGGGCAAATCAAAATAAGTAATATTCTTAAGATTATGAAACAAAAAGCAAAGTATTCTTTGTTTATTTTTGACAAATTAACAATTTGTCATTTGAGATACTTGATTTTGACGCTAAAAAATGACTGGTGTCTATAGGACATGGACAAGCATAAAAGTATGAAAAATTGTCCATGGTCTATTTTTTTTTTAGATCTCAACGTCTGAACTTAACACTGACATTTGACAAACGTGAAATGACAATCGTAGATAAATTCGACTTGGTATTTACTAATTTATTATTTAGTAATACCTACAAGTAAGAATTCAGTAAGTCATAATTGACTGACAAGAGTTGTATATTAAAAAATTAAATTAGAATGAGTTACATACTACGTTCCATACATTTGAAACCCAAACCATTAATGGTTAGGTTATACACGAAAATTGTAATGACTGACGATGGTTCAACTATTGTAGCATTACATAGAGAACAAGAATTTCCATACGAGTTTTCTAAACCTTTGCCGGAAGAGACCGTTGATAGTAAATCTGTTCTTAGGATGGAAGATTATAATGAAGTAAAACGTGTATTCAAAGAAATGAAACCAGAATTTGCAAGGCAACAGTTGGCCTCAATGACACTGACTACAACGCATCGTTGGTTCCCAAGGTCTAGGGACAAGAGGGCAAAGAAGACAGAGATGAACAGACCTTACTTGTAAATTGTTATTAATCATTTTTAGTTTTAGTAATAGATTGTAAAGTTGTTATAATAAAAATCACCTTTGAAATGTACAAGGTATTTTAAAGATCTTATCCTTATTCTATAAATTAAATGACTATATACTAACTTCAGTTACCATGCAGCTCTATATTATCTGCAGCCTCTTGTTGGTCAATGTAACAAAAAATTATTATCACAATATAAAAGACATGTTCCAATAAGTTTGTCATAAAAGAAATGCCAGTTTTCATTAAACACTAAGTGTTACACTTGTAGAAATAAACAAATAAAACACTATATCTGTATGGTTCTTTTTATATATTATTCTGTATGTGGCTTTTGTTAGATACATTGAAAACCATGTTATGGTATAGCTAGTCATATTATTTAAAATGAAAGTCTATAAACAATACAAACAATTTTAGGGATATTTAATGATAATTGTAAACAAAAGATAGACTTTTTAAATATCTTTATTTCTGAAACAACATTAACAATGTCACATAAACACAATGAATATTTTAAATTAAAACTAGATTCAAGTCATATGTCACACTATCTGCTCACCAATAACACTTATCTCATGTCACCTGTGTATTTGTTAGAGTCCAATATTGTTGAAATAATATATTTTATTACACTACAAATAAAAACTAAATGGTGGCCACAGATATAGCAAGGAATGTACATATGTAATTGAATTCAGTTTCAATTACATGGTGGTGTCCATATTTTACAAGATTACTGTTAAAATAATTATTCAATAAACTATAATATGTATGTAAAAAGGTTTTTCAAACAAAAACAAGTTATTACATATCATCTAGTATATAAATTATCCATTATGTGTGGATAAATTGTAATTTCTTCCTAAATAGGTACATTTAGTAAAAAATAAAATATTATAAGCCAATAAATTTGATTAAATATGTAACATAAAAATCAGAAAAAATAGTTTAAAAATCTCGAGCATATTATTTATATATAATTTAGTAATCTAGTAGTATCACAGGAAAAAATATTTCTTATAACATTAAATTATATTCTTTAGATTACACATCCAGCTCTAATAGATAAACTCTTTGGTAACAACATAGAAGTCAAATTACTTGCATAATTTAAGAATCCAATTTGAACAAGTACTTGATACAATTCTAAATTAATACTTATAAATTCTAGCAAGTCTACGAATAAGGCATAGAAGTTATAAGCTATTTAATATGTTTACTACTTTATTGACAAAATTTATTCAAAAAAATATTACAATCTTTTAAAACCACTCATTATATCACAACTAGAATTATTGCACTATTCTTTATAAGTGATTTAAACCTAAAATAAAAATTTAAATAGTTTTTAATATTTTTTTCTGTTTTAAATAAAATATAAAATGTCAAAATATTGACCAAATCTACATACTTTCTTTCTTAAATGTAGACATTATTAATATATATTGCATAACTTTTTTTAAATTTAAGTTTGACTTCTGACAAATTACTACAATGATTAGATATTACTGATGGACTAATAAGATTTATCTACTTTAATTTTTACTGATTTCGAAACTAGTAAATAAAATTTACAAACAATATCTTTTAAATTAAAACTTAGATTCATTTTTGTTTTTTATATCTACATAAAATAAGCAATAACAGATAATAATTGTTTCAACTCTATCAACAGATGTCATCATAATTAAAAGTTAAAGCATCAATTTTGCAGTGACTAGTACCTATATAACACGAAATAATATAAAATGGGTGAACTAAAATATTGCTAACAGAATTTTTAACAAATCGAATTAATTGTAAGAGAATTTTTTTGTAGGTAATTGATTTATTGGTAGATCTTCATGCTAGTGGTCCTGTCACGTGTTGGCAACTAGCCTAATATCAAACCTTGACACGTGTTTCTAGGACAATGACATTCATCCCAAAATATTTCTAAAATGAATAAGCCAACTTCACGCCATAAATATTGCCAGTCTTAAAATCAGACATTACAATGTCAGCAAGTAGATATATACTACTTTTTAAAATTAAACAGAAACAGAAATTATTCGTTAATCACTATAAGCCTTTTAAAAGTTATTTATAAAATAGCTGCAACAATTTTCCTACTGTAACATAATTATATTTTACACTCATCTTATAGTAGAGTTAGTGTGAGAATAATTTATTGTTTGTGATTTTTAAGGCTAGAGAATTGTACTATAGTTAAATAGATTAAACATCTTAATATGTAATATTCATACTTTGAAATATATATATTATACATTTCATAATTGTGATAAATACCTATAATCGTTTATTTAAACAGCCTCATAGACTATGATCGTCAAACAAAATGGCACATGAGATTCAACAATACATTGTACTAGTTGTTAAAATTTTCCACTACAAACTCTTATTATTCATATAATTGTCATCATATTACAGATCTAATAAAATATTAATGTTTAACAATGCCTAAATTGGTGCGAAGCTCTGAGCTTATAGTATATTTTTATCAAAACTCCAAGATTTACCCAAGCCATACCAGTATCATATTTCCCACAGAGAAGCAATTATGCTTTCATCACTTCACAGATACAGAGCAAAAAAATTAATATAGTTTCTCGATTAATCCAACTGTAATTCTCAGAAAGTACGGAGAGAATGAAGATTTTGAAGTGTGCTGCAATGCTATTGGTACAAAAGTTATTAACCAATTTGTTTGCTCATTTCCTTACTTATTTCAAATTGTATAAAAATGTCTCCCTTATTTAGTGATAGCGGCTCGTGTAAGTTCTGTCTAAGCTCCTCACACGTAAGTGTTGAGAGCTGAAATTGTACGGGAGACTGAGTACTGGAGCCAGGGGGGGTTGTTGTCAGCGAACTCTACATACACGCAACTGCCTGTCGAGGTCTTGCAGCTGACGAATGAAGCCTTCGTTGGGGTGGATATCACGACGAGAACGAACCAGTGCGAGTGCTTCAGTTAATGTCATACCACGCTTAATCATCAGGAAAGCGAGTGCGCAAGTGGCAGAGCGCGATACTCCCATCATACAATGCACTAATACGCGACCTGTATATAATGCAAAATGGTTCAAATCTTTTTACTTTAAAAGTAACTTAATTATTATTAATTTATATCATGATCTATAACTGACTTTACTAAATTATATAAGATTTAAAAAAAAGTACTAAATTATATTATTAAAATAATATAAAAATCATAAACAAATATCTATTATAGTTCTTCAAAACTTACCACCTCTGCTGATTCCTTCATCAATAAAATTGGCAGCAATATGAAAGTATTTAGATATATCAGTGGATGGAAGATCCATCAATTGGAAGCCTTTGTATCTTAGGCCAGGGCAGTCACGGTAATACAAGTGATCAGTGTCTACTTGCGTGTAACGCTTTCCTTCAGCTGTGTTCAGGACATAGTTGATGCCCATGCGCCTTAAAAAAGCTTTGTCTTTTGCTGCTACACTGAAAACATTTTTAAAAACTTAACTGAGGTTAAATTTTACAAAGGATTTAGCTATTTAATAGTTCTATGTCTGCTCTCCCCTATTTGGTTCTTTAATCTACACGAAACATACACTTTTCATTAAATATACCCCATTATTTCCCCTGTATATACATAGTCTTATAGTGGATACTTACGCATCCCCAACAAATAAGCCTGGGTAGACTTCATTGACATCTGGAGTGGGAGTGTAAGTCATTCCATCCAGTGCTCTTGATCTATAGGTTGATATTGAGCTCAACACGGAAGATTGGGAGCCTCCATACATCTGTGCATTGTTAAACTTAAAACAACCACATAACAATTGGCCCATTTTATATTATATTTTATTTTTAAATAAAACAACATAAAAAGACTTAAACTTATGAGTGTCACAGTCCAGACTATACTCAAATGTTTGTGATAAGAAAATAGCAAACGCATTTGATAATTGACCTCCATTATTAATCTTAATTGATATATCTGTTATGAAAAATATCAAAGCATAATAAATAATTATAAATTAGTAACAAATTGAGGAAGATAACATTGCACACTATTATAGTTTACACACATTATATTTTAATAAATACCGTTGGACTTCTTAGGTGTGATCCTATCCGAAGGTCTTTAGAAGCACTGTATGTATGATATCTTGGATATAGTGAGTACTGCCAATAAAGATTTTAGATTTTAAAAGAAGTTTAATTAAGCAACGTTTGTCATGAGTATATGCTATGATACAATTAATATTTTATTAATAAATTACAAAACAGTCCGAATATTATAAAATCTAGTATTTTTAACTAATATAAGAAATTATTCATTTATTTTGAGTTACTTTTATAAGATCATTGAGACTCGATTATCTGGGAAGCAATCTGTAAATCTTTTAAAATATAGTATAGTAGCAGTGATTTCCTCAAAAAAGTAGTTTAAATAATAATTTATACATAATCAACCAAAACACTGGATACAACTGAAGTACTTGTGACATGTTCATGCAGTAGATACATGAGAATCGCTAAAATTAATTGAAAAATTACTAAACTTTCCCTGTTATCACATTTCAACTACTAACGCTTGACTGTAACTATGTGTAAATAACAAATTCATACAAATATAGAGTATAATACAAATATTAACATCGTAACTGAGTCTATTTTGGACTTAAATAGAGTTTCAGACTTAGAAATACTTGAATTTGAAAACTAGAATTGTACAGTGGAGAAAAGTAATCGTTAATTTTTCCAATAACACTCTGAATAGTATTCATGTATCATGTAAAATTTATAAATATAAACATGTAGATTGGTATCAATTACGTCGCAGAAAAATGATATGCCTCCTTTAGATGGCTCATAGTCTCGACCTTGAATCGATGACTATTATGTTATAAAAATAGTTCTGTGCTATTAAAATATAGTAGTAGGTTTTTTTTTCAAGGCGCGTATATCTAAATTTAAAGTTATTGAACCATTTAATATACATTATTTACTCGAAAGAACTAAATAATATAGTACTTACGGAATCCCTATAACTCATCTTGCTTCGTCTTGTAACACTAGGTCAAGAAATAAATCTAGTTTAAGTAAACTGTGCTTTTAATTACAATTAAAAAAATGATTACGCACTAAGAGTAAACCAAATATAAATAATTATTTATGAGCAAATTATTATTATAACATTTTTGCACAGTGGAATAGACTTAAACTTAACTAGATAGATACTGGATAGTTGAGTACCAAAGTAATAAACACAGACCTAACCGTTTATCAGAAAACTGATTGACGCATACCCATTATTCTCTGTGGTGTATTTAATTTTATACTGGAGCTATACTTAAGCGAAAAACTTACCGCCTCGATACTTGCATAATCTCTACGTACTACTGTTTATTAAAATTAAATATTTGATACTATTATGTAGTTACATATGTATGTTCAAATATTATAAATTACGTCATAACGAGAAATAAGGAGTTTCTGAAATATAGATAACATTTAAATTGAACAACATCAATTTTTGAAGTAATCCTCTTTTTGGGTGTGTTGACAGTGAAATTTAAAGGACGTCTGGTTACGACTTAATTGTTTAAATGAGCTCATCTGATTTTAGATTTTATCTCCACCTATTCATCTGAAAATCTTACAGATTTAATTAATTTCGTCAAAGAATTTCACTTCTGATACGGGTACAATATGTGTTTTTATATTTCTAAATGAAACGTAAAACCTTCTTTAGGGACGATATGTATTTTCAGCTTAACAGGCAATACAACAGTGTTTACTGTCAACCTGACAGCTTTTAATTACAAATTGTGTCACTCTCTTCTGTGATTACTAATTTGTCAGAAATAATAAGTAATGTTTAAGAGGTACGCTTCTGTGATTTTCGATAACATTGAATGATACTTAGAGTATTTAAGATTTATTAACTTAGTTTTATGACGAAGAAAATTATCGGATGCAGTCCCAAAGATGGATGAGAAGGAGGAGTTAAATCTAACCTCTCAGGAGTTACAAGTGCTATCAGAGCTTGACAGGTGCCGCCTTTATGTTATTGTTGTTTTAATTGCTTAGCGTTTATATAGATAAATAATGTGGCATTTTGTAATCGGTGAATTATAGTTGGAATTTTATACCAAAAAAGATTTTTTAAAGCAAACATTTAAACCTTTAACAATGTGATATCTTTTTAATATCAGTAACAAACGTATATGTTATTCATTGCTGTTTCGTTATAGTATAAGAAAAATTGTATGATTTCAGTCGTCAGTTTGGATTCCTTAAATTACGTGGTAATGAGCATGGGAGGACACGAGCTCTTGTGCTTAAAGCTGTTAAGTATCTGGAGGGAATGTTGGTTCAAGTTAAGGTAATTACAACATAATATGTATATAAGAAAACAGTTGTATTATTTACATTGTAAAAGTGAAGCATATTCCTTTAAACACTAATTAATTAGGATTTCTTTTAAAAGAATAGGAAATCGTTATATGTAGACACAAGATACATATGACTTGATTATATCTAACTATTCATCACAATTTTTGTATTGTACTTAGGACATGTAAACTATGGTATACATAAAACTAATGCCAATGATTTATAAAATACAATATACTTTAAATATTGTTGAGAATTTGTAAATTCATTATTATATAATAAATATTTTTACTATTTTAGTTTTCATTTTTTTATATATAGTATCTGAAAAACATTCATATTTCCTAATTGGATTGATTTTAATCTTGGCTTGCTCTAAACTACATTTGTGTTTGCATAGTATAAACATATAAAGCATTAATGTAGTAAAATATTTACATATCTTTATTTTATTAACTGAAATGTTGGATTACTCATATATATACAATAGAGCTCCCAACAGATATTGTTCTATACACACATTCTAATTAAAAAAATACCTTTTTGGTAAGCATAAACCATCCTCGATTCCAATTGAACTGTGCCAAAAAATCCATTGAAATTGGTCCAGCTGTTTTAGAGATGTTTCATTACAAATACACATACAAAAGATTTGTATTTATAAAGATAGTTACGTTCTTTTAAAAATAACACATGTTGAATGTATTGTTCCAATATTTATCTTTTAATATATGAACTTCTTTTATCTTTAATTTAAATGTACTTAAAACTCTTTTTATAGGAAGAAGAAAGGGCCTGTTCACCTGGAGCTGGAAGAGATATTTGTATAGATCCAAAGACATATTGTAAACTAGGCCATTTTCATCTTCTGCTTGAAGATTATGCTAAAGGTGAATCCATATTCCTCATTATTAAAGTTGCCTGCATTATCTTATGCTATTATAGAATATATTGCCTACTTAGCGCAATCAATGGTTAAATAACATTTACAGTCTTTTCTTGAAAGGCACATTTAAAGTCTACATTACAATTCTATCTTATACCTATAGTTTTTGTTTTATGTAGTCTTAGATTGTAACAATAGTTTTTTCAATCTAAGCTGTAAGGTTTTGTCAGTAAATAGATAAAAAAATCCATGTATTTTACACAATTTTGTAAGAAAAATTACCTGTCTGGTTATAAAAGTAACTTGATTATGTTCTCTATGAAGGGAACAGGTTAGGGTATATTATTTTATTGATTGACAATATTTCTTTGGTCAAAATACAAAAAAGCAAATTTTTATTTGTAAGATTAGTAAAATGTGACCATAGAAAACAAAGAAAAAATACCTTTTATATACTAGGTTTGGAAATATGTACCTTTTTATTTTAAATACAGATGTACTATTAATTTTATAAAATGTACTTTACATGAAATGTAAATTGAAGCACCTTGTCTAAAAACTACCTTATTATCAATAATCGCCTAGTGTATTTTTATAGCAAATAATATTAAGCAAGTGTTTTTGTACCATAAGATGAACTCAATTTATTTCATTATTTTGATTAAAATCTTACAATACATTATTTGTTTTAATATTTATAAATTAAGGTTGATGAGGTTTAGTATTGACATATAACTAATGTGTAATTTTTTGTAGCAATGTCTGCATATCAAAAATTCTTCGCATTGGAGCAAGACAATTGGAAAGATCCCTTATTTCTATATGGGCTTGGCTTATGTTATTACCACTACAATGCATTCGATTGGTAAGTTTTAAATTTGCTGTTATAAATTTTACTTGTTATTAATTTTTAAATAGTAGATTTTTGATCAACTATATTAACGTAATAAACATTCCCAATAATGTTTAACTATGTTGTAAATACAATTAGATGAATTCTTTTAAGTTAACATTTTTAAAATTATCCTGAGCATATTAAGAATTGACTTAAAGTTTTTTATATACTGATTGTGTTTTGGAGATTTATTTTCATATATAAAATTAATCGTGTTGTCCTGACGATTTTAGATATATTTGAGGATATGATATATACTAATTTTTTTTTTAAAACACCCATCATTGTTATTTGTCACGAAAATTACTCTGTAGTCCTAAGACTATCAAGTGATGAGATATTGTGCTCTTCAATCATGAGATATTTCCCTTTTAATATGTTTTTATAATAAACGTTTTAAATTTCATAGGGTAGTATAGATATAAGTAATTCATTTAAGAATTGAGGAAAATTTTGGTATGGAGAAATTCTAATGTATTTGATATTTTTCCCTAGTGATATGGTATATATATTCTATTTCCTTAATTAAATTATAATTTGATATATTGCGGTATTCCTAAATTATGATTTCCTTAGTAATAGCAGTTAACAAAGCAATCATTAACGAGATAATGTCTTCTAACCCTGTCTTTGCATTTATTTAATTAGTTAGTTTAATACATCCAAAAGTTAAAAAATATATATTACATTATATCACAGCTAAATGAAATTAATTGCTGATGACTATACTTTTGAATACATGTAATATTTTAATTAATTCATAGCAGTGTGTATATCTTTACATGTTATTTGAAATTCATATGAGTTTTAAATAATAATTTTGCTCCCAATATCTCACTATTGAACAACATTCAATTTTACTATACAAATTGATAAAATCAATAGTCTTAAGGTTTATTTTATAACTATTCTAGTGAATGATTAATAAATAATAATTTCTGGTGTAGCTATGTTTGAACATTGGGATTCACGGTTATATTCTTTTCCAAAATTCCAAGGCAATTTACTATATTATGGGAATAAAAATATTGGAACAATACTCTTTCTTATGTTTATGTTCTTATTATCTTTTTTTGTTTTTTTTTTTGTTAAGTACTATTCTTATTTGATGGAAAGTTCTTCTTTTGCGTAATTATTACAGCTTTTTCGAAGTAGGTGAGTTTGTGATGAAAATGTCTTACCTATCTATGTCGTGATTCACCGGACGTAACACGAAGGGCCAGTGCGGGGATCGCAAACGGTAGGGCTCACGCGGGGGGAACTTGCCACAGTTTATAATCAAGTAGTATACTTGTCGTATCAACATCTATACTAAACGTATAAAAGTACTTATTTCTCATTTTGTTGGTTTTTATTTTGATGTAAACAAATTGTCATGAAAGTTGTGTCCTTTGTTGAAGGAGGTATGTTTTAGACGGTCTACGATGTCTCTGAAATAAAAATTTCGTTGTTTCGTATCGGTCGGTACTGGGGGAGTGACTGCTTTGTATTGTTAACTGTGACCGAGGCAGGGCGCGCGGTGCGGTAGGGCGCGGCGCGGCGGTGCGCGCGGTGCGGGACGTTGCACGTTGCAGCGAGGTCGTCGCTCGCTCGCGCCGAGAACTGCCAGTCGGGAGCGGGATGCGGTGACGTAAACTGCACTGGCGCGGGCCGCTAACGTAGTGTAGGACGGGACGTTGTCGTGTTCGACTGTTTATTGAACGAATTTGAAACAACCTGAGTGACTGTGCTTGTGCTGACTGGCAATCCTGAGACGACGCCCCCGCTCTCCACTACGTGGGCCGCGACCACATCTTCACGCCCTGGATCCGAAGAGCCCCGAAATGGTGAGTGCGGTCGAAGCTCTAGATCGCGGTTTGTTTACGTCGGCCCTTGTGCTGCTTCTCTCTCTATCAACCTGCCGCCCGTATCCCTTTGTCGCTTTCGCGCGCGACTCTTTCTATTTTGTTTTGTTTTCCAAAATCCAGACACCTACGTCGACGGATCCGAGGCTGGTCCCGTCGGGAGGTCGCGTTTTTGTTTGTGTGCATGCTTAGTGCATTTTTTGTAGTCTGATTTCGCAGGTAGTCAGCAGAGGGATCCTTCCCCGATCGCTGCAAATTCGAGATGCGGTCGAATGCAAAATCACGACAAGAAATGATGAATGTGCTAAGTTTAATGAGTTTGACGTCGCATAAAAAGTAGGTCGGTGGTGTGTGGCCGCAACACTGGTGCACGCGATGTCGTGCGTCGCCGCTCCCCTCGCCTAGGCTGGCCCTTATTATGAAACTCTTTGTTGTTATTGACTTCATTGTCCATTGAAGAAATTTTATTGAAAAAGATAACCATTACTGATGGATGTGTCGTGGTACGTATTAAAGCAAGATCATTCATTGACTAATTAAGTAACAGCTGTTTTAAGGTTCTATTTTTATAAGGAGAATTTAATATTAATGTTAAAGATATAAATCATTGCAATAAATAGAATTCACGTGCAAACTATAAATTACACATCTGGATATAATGCCCTTATTAAAAGCAACCGCAAAAAAATGTGGTCGGCGCCCGCTTCCGTTCTATTGTCATTCGTCAGGTATGTTTCTTTCCGGCCCTTTCAAATAGAAAGTATGGAGAGCGCTTAAATATATTTTTACTACAGATTGAGCCATTCACGTACGTTGATATCTCTGCGTCTTGTCGCGATTTACGCGGAGAGCGTATCGTAATGATTACGTATAGTCACAGGAAAGTGAGTCATGTTGCTATACCGACTGTAGTTTCGCGCAATTTTGTCCGCCCGTCATTGGTTTTGCTGGGCCGGTAGTCTGGTATCGGTTATACGCTCGGAAATTCAATGAGAACCAGCCGCTATAACAATGAATTGTATAATCATTGGAAAAACCGTCGTTGTAATCGCACAATTCGAATTTTAAACACCAAAAATATAATTCAATGTTTTATTAATTTATTCGCGGGACAAGTAAATTCTCTTAATTCTTCGTGAAACGAGTTAAAAGAGGTGCGTTTTTGGAATATTTATTAGATTAGTTTGCATTTTTATGGTCAGAGACCGGAACTTGAGTGAGTAATTTGACCTTAGTATGGGCGATGTCAAAATGTAACAACTTATGAATTTCGAATAAAGTATCGTACGGTTACACCTTACATTCTACGATTGTGATCGTATGCCGTCAGTAAACCGGTTCGAGCATTATCACCGCTATCCGCTTAAACTAACGGTATCCTCTGGATCCCATCGAATAGTAAACTTGAATAATTTGTAATAAACACGTTTCCCTTTGTTTCTCTTCATCCATGATATATAAGTTACGCAATTTCTGGATCGTTGCTATATAAAATATTCGATTCGAATTACCGACCAATTAGTCACAACAGATCAACATTTTAAGAGCTTTATTGATAATTATTATTCAACCTGTTTAATTTCTGTCGTTTTTTAGAATATGCCACTATAAAGTATGTAAAATAAATCGCGTTGACCATAGATTAAATTATTTTGTATTTTTTAATAAACACTGAATTAGATTCCTCTAATTGATTTCATGTTTATTTAATATGCAGAGAACTTGCTGCGACTTCCGTGCGATTCTTTTATGACGATTTATATGGAGGCTTTTAATTTGCTATTGATGTTTTCAGCTGCGTTATGCAATGTTCTTTAACATTCAGCTGCTGAATTCTTTTTAAGTATTTGCGTTAGGAATGCTTTGTAATCAAAAGGACAGCTTGCGGTGGCACGTGCGAAGCAGGTGTAGGCCGGGTGCTGGCACACCTGTCAGCGCATCAGCTGCGTCTTTACCTTTGTCCAACCACACATTAACTATACCCATAGCCATAGACAAACAACCCTCCAAGGAAATCAATAGAAAATAAGATCCCGTTCACTGGGCGATGCCCGTCGTTTCGAATTTTGTACTTGCGTCAATATCAGTATTTATAGCTTTTAGCGTTGTTTCACCGGATATAATGTCTACTGTATCTATAGTAATCGATCATCATAGACTATATTTTTCTAATATCAGAATAATTCTTCTTACTAAATACTCATGAAATAAATATGGTCCTCGTAATACAATGGCAATTTATAAAATTGTTTATGTTAGTTCCGGCTAATCTGTGGATGTCTAAAATATATTTTCAAGTAATCTCTGGATGTCTAAAATATATTTTCAAGTTTCTTCGTTGCTGACTCACTGTATTTATTATTTTAGTTTGTTTAAAATTAGGTTTAAGCGAGCTCATAAAATTTCTTTGTTAGATTATTACTATAGTAGATAGTAATGCGGTTGCGTAATCGTATGACATATAGAAGAGCCTTCGAAACGATCAACACGTAGTAACTATTTATCGTCCTTATCACCTTTAGTAACAGCGTGTATTGCCACGCTTAATAGTATTGCTGATTGTACTTCTCTATTGTAGAAACTAGTTTTTAGATGTTTGAGCGCGTGTAATACTTTAATACTTAACACGAGGCTATGTAGTTCAAACAATATTGCTTTCTTTTCAAGTTCACGGGCAATCGGAACAGGTACTTCGTGAGACGTTTCCATGAAGTCATTAACAGGATTTTTATTACTTCAACTCGTATTGTCAGTTCTTGCGGAACAAATTCGTACGTTGATATTAACATTCAGTATTGTATTCCAAATAGGATGGCGATTCTATCCGTTTAATTTTTTTTATTGAATTATTTAGTATAGGTACTTGATATATTAATAGATTGCGTTGAATTTTTGTAATTAACAAGTATCAATAAACTATGATATCTAATACAAGTGCGTCGCAGAAAAGCTTGTAACCATCTACATAATCTTCTGAGAGTTCTGCCAGAATCCATCAAAATCGGTTTGACAATCTATGCAGGAAAGCGGAAACACAAACAGTATCATGTGCAAAAATTTTTTTTTTTTATCTAAAGAAATCGAAAAGTTTCAATCGGAATATAAATAAAACAAATGAAGATTTATTTTTACGCCCACTCGAGTCGGACGCAATGTCTTTGACTTCATATTTTTCATCCTTGTACGTGTCAAAGCCCTGTGAAGACGCCCTGATGCAGTTTTCATAAATGGCAATTTTATGAGGGCCGGTTATTTATGTGATGGTCGACGCGTGCTCTCCGCTCTCGTATTTATGTATCCTCGCGTGGCTCAAATGCATCGCGGAACGACTGACCTTGCTCCTTTTAACGTTAAAATTTATTCATTCTAGACCGACTGCGTATTCCCATAAATAATACATCGGCGTACCCTTTCCGTTCAGCTGGTAAATTTTGTGAATATCGATCGACGATTCAATTATTTGTTCCCGCACTATTGATCCAATCTAAATTCAAAATGTTGCCGTTCTTGAGACCAAATATTGTTACTCGTGTTTTCATTACTCGGTAATATCTGAATTGTTAAATAAGCTACACTGCCGCCAGCTAATGTATTCGACAGAAATAGCTGTTTAACCGGAATCTGTCTAATGTACTTTGGATAGTTGTAGCACGAAAACACGTAGCGTATTTGCCGTTTGCGCCACACTTACCTATACTATGAGGTTCCCTTGTATTCGGCGGCGGCGGAGTTCAACCCTATTCAAATAGTGCATTTGTGCAGCTACAGAAGATGTGCGGGCGGGGCTCATCTCCCCCCCCCCAGCCCTCTAAGCGTGGCCCGTGTCACGTACGCATCGGCCCTTTACGCATATAACCGCGTTTGAGAGGGGCCGCGCGCGCACCTCTCCTCCTACATTAAATTGTCCACTAAGGGCGTATGCGTTATTAGCTCACCCCGCTCACCCCTCGCCGCGTTACATCTTCACCCTATAACGCTTTTCGGGCTCGGCGTCTAGACGCGAAGCCCTCACGCTACTTGCCGAGTTTAAATCGACATTACAAGCGAGTCCCGACGTAATACAGTGTTTTAGTATCTAGGTCAGGATTCAGGATCTAGCTATAAGAACATGGCTAGTGCGATGGTGACTGCGCGCGGTCGTCGACACTAACGGATCGCTATTTATACCTGCTTCGTAGTGCACCGGAACTCGCTCGATGCATTCGTTGCAAGCGTCTCTTCCCTGTCAATGACCTCCTTAGAGCTTAAAACAAACTTCCTGTATTGTTTGAAATATTCGAATTGATATTTGAAATTTCGAAAATCGAATTCGATTGTAACAGTTTTGAACTTGTTAACAACAGTACCGTGTTACAAAATAGTGTTGCAATTGCGCCCTTCGGCTTTGTTTAGGTTGCGCCATAAACCACCTACATCTGGTAGGGCCCACCCACGAATGACATGAACTATGTCAAGTAGCGTGCCCTACTTTTCATGATAACTACGGTTTTTTAATGCTACGCCAAATTCACAGTATTATTTCGATAACATTTCAGATACTAAAATTTAATACACTATTGGAATGTGTGAATTCTTGATATGCTTACATAAGTTTTATTTTACCTGAATGTTGTATTGTCAAGATCACTATAACAAGTCGATCCGCGAGCGTTGGCCGCACTGGAATTTCCGCGAAAAAATCTGCACGTCACAGCGCGTCATTGGGGCGTTCGTTCAACGTCACGCTTCAAGGCCATGGTCTAGAACCAATTTTGGCATACTTTTCTAGTACATCAGAATTGTCTAAAGTTCAACCTATCGTGTGTGCAAGTCCATTCATTCAAGATTTTAAAATAATAGACGTTTTAAGCCCACTAATCGTTATCAGTTTGTAAATCTACCGCATTCATTCAAGTATGCGTAATGATCACATAGTGATGAGTAAAATTCAGTCATAGTATGAGTCAGGTCAGCGAAGTCTGACACGATGAACTATATAAACTGATTGCGTTGCAAGGTCTTGTATGTAAGTAAATATTTGTACTGTGGCAACGAGCAACAAGTTTCACAGTAAGGCAGTAATATGACTAAAAATATTACAAATTTCTGTCCGCAAACAAATCGGATTGGAAATTTTGTAACGTAATTTATTTCCTTTTGATGCTAATAATATCTATGAACAAATTTTAGAATATTCAACGTGATAAGCGATAATAGATAAACACGTCCGCCGAATACTATTTACGTAGGTGAGAATTTATGTGAATTGAACAATGTTTAGTACATACGTATAAAAGTCAATAAGATAAAATATACATTTCTAGTTACGACAAAAGAAATACAATATCTAACTAATGATAGATAATTTAAAAATTGTTTAATAAACTGAGTGTAAAATTTGTAGTTATGCAAACGTTTCTCTTCAAAATAACCGATAGAATTCGATGTAGTTTTTTTTATATAAAATCAATCTATGTTACAAGCTACCAGCTAATTCCCAGTGACTCCTTCTAAACTGGTCTAGTTTTATAATTAGCCGCAATAAACAGACGGACAATTTTTTATAAAAATGTATCTATCACAAGTACCATTTCATACTGATTTAGAAATCACTTCAATTTTATTTATATGTATAGATATTTTAATGAGTCACGCATAGTTCAAGTAACAAGCGGTCGTACAAGCGTAACTATCCAAGAAAGCTTGTTCCCACGGATGTCGATACGTGAACTTAGCCAGCATGTGAACGTGTACAATAGGTATTAGAAAGCGACCGGTGACCACAAAAAGGGAGCAATGGAAGGGCTCAGTACTCTTGCGACACGATATTGCGTCATTTAACGATAACCTCGCGTCCCACGGTCCCGCCGATACCGTGTATTGAGCTACAAAATCACTAAGTACTAAATATCATGCGCGTATGTGCCCTCTATTGTCGGCGAATCTCCGACGTTGATAGCTTCTAAATTTTTCACAAAGGGTTCAACCCTTCCGAATGGCAACGTTAGGGATGGGGTATAGGTTTTAATTTTGCTGCATGTAAATAAGTATTGGACTTGTTAAGACACTTGTATGCCGCGAATTGTAGGGAAGTCGTCAAGGGCATTTTGTAATGTAATAATAGCAGTATGTTCGACTTTTTTTGCAAGGGGAGCATCGTGCACAGTTTTCGTACGAAACACTTATAATATACTAGCTATGCGGCGTAGTTTCTCCCGCGTGTAATGCAAGTATTAATTAATACTTGTCAAAAGTTTTCTTGCCAGTGAAACTGATACATATTGTGTATTTTTGTTTTTGCAGGAAATATTAATTATTGTTTTCATTAAAGGATAGATATCTAATTTTATATCGCTAAGGTATGCGCTATAAAATTAGATCTACCGATGAAAGTACCGTTAACATAAATCCAGACGTTTCGTAGATTAGCCGGAAGAGACAGACAAATAATTATTTTGTAAAAGGTATTTGCGTTATAAGTGTGTATCGTATATCTATACTAATATTATAAATGTGAAGAGTATGTTTGTTTGAACGCGCTGTTGTCAGGAACCGCTGGTCCGATTCGAAAAATTCTTTCAG
>JAOSYY010000003.1:2574904-2594453 GCA_025727935.1 Hebomoia glaucippe
CCCAAGACGTAAAAATCGAAATGAACGCAAACGAAGCTGATGTTAGAAGCTAGTATTTGTATAAGAATATCCAAAATCCTGTTGTTTTAATATTACAGACACTTCTATGTTATTTCTTAGTATAGATGTTAGATTTAAAAACGACAACTGAATCCGAGAGTGGCGTCGTTTAAATTTGGAGAGAGGAATAATGTTAGTTTAACGACCAAATAAAAATTCCAAACGGAAGTATTACACGTTCCCACAATGAGTAGCGGCCGTGTGAGTTAATCTGTTGTTTTAAACATAAATAAAGCAGTTCTAGAAACCAGTTCGATTATAAATCCTGTATGGGTTGAACCCGATGCTTTTTATAAGCGCATCAGACGTGCATTTCTAGTACTGGCTCAGAATGCAGCTGTACTTAGCTCACTTCCTCATTGCGTGGCCTCGCCGTCTATGCATCACCATCTATACAATGTATGAATATATGACAACATATACTTGCACGATATGGCTATACGTTGTCATGTTATCTTGACATAACCTAATTCCCTTTATAATTTATAGAAATTCTAATTTACGTCAGTTAGATTATTTTATGATTAGTCAATATCTTCTGTCACGTCGTCTCTGTATAAATACTGACAAAGAAGTCCAACATTTTCATGTCAGTTGTTAGTAAATAGAATATAGTATATATACTCTCAGTATATAAAGATTGTGAAATCTCAAGTATTTTTAGATATAAAAAAATTTCTATGGAATCTAAAGTCAGCGTTGTTGGAAGCCTGAAGTACCGTAAGGACCGCTTGTACGTGCTCAGTAACTATAAGTCGAATAACCGGCTCATATCTAGCGTTTCCTTAGTTTAATGCAAACAACTGTCTTTTGTTTCTATAATTCAACGCTACACGATTCTTCCTCCGTTGTTAGCTTTGATGAAATCGCCAACGATATAATCATATTTTTTTTGTTACTATTTGCCGGCTTTGCTTAGGTCCAGTAAATGGGTAAACTGCGATCAATTGCTTCTCTTGTTAAACATCTGAGAAAAATCCTAGTTCAAAAACACCCCCAAAGCCCCATTTATCTTTGTATCAAAATTGTTTCAGCTTTATTTACTTAGACGGGATAACACATACGTATTTAATTATAATACTGTGTACAAATTTCAAATGTGCTAAATAACTTGAAGATTTTGAACAGACTAACTATTTTTTAAAACTACTTGTTACGGTGTGTAATTTCCTAATTTAGAAAATGCGATTTGATAACAAAACAATCAATTTATCGTCGTCTACAAATGACAACGAAAACCGATTAAAATCTAGAAGACAATTAACTGAAACAAACAATGTTTGTTAAACTCAGTAGTGAATATCGAAGTAAAGTTTGCTGATTTAATAATATTTCGAATCGAGAAACAATCCTAAGCAGTATTTTCAATGCAGGTCATGGCAAGTATGCGCGGAACTGTAGCCGTGAAGTTGAAATGCTCTAGTCATAATCCAAAATAGTTGTAGCATATAAGAGTATAGTATAAGCACGGCTGGCAGTTATCGAATCGTACGAAAGTAGGTCAACGTTATGACGGCAGCGATAAATGAGCCCTCGTTCATTATCAATTTGTGCAATAAACATAACTGCTACGGCTTCTAGCTACAATGTACACTACAAGTATCGGCGGAATGTCAACAGCGTCGATCATTTCGATTATTTACTCTCGGTCGGATGCCGGAAAAAGTGAAAATTGTAGTTGGAAATTCGGCAGAATTGGTTCAAGGTCCGTTCAAAATATCGGGACGTCTGTAAACAAACGTGTCTATTGTCGTAAATTAAGTTTTATTTACGTTTATATTGGCGGGATTTCGCTATTAAAGCTGTATGATAGATTTGTTTCTCTTATAATATTATTTGTTTTAATTCTCTTTAATACGTATGTTATCTAATCTTGGAAGACAAATGGCTTGAAATGTTTGTATTGTAATGAAAGTTTATATGTATATGTATAATAGTTCAGATGACCATACGTTAATTTGGTATCTTAGAGTAGTTCTCAAGGTGAAGCAAGGTGCTAATGTGTGGTTTAGTTTTTTAACTTCAGTATGCAAAATATTTGTAATTTGTTTCATTACAATAGGAGATTCATTTTCTGCGCCATAAATAATGTAACATCCCAAATTTTGGCATTATGTGTAATGTCAAAGTCCTGCATTCATTGTTTTTAGTCTGTATTTTTAGCCTATTAAAACCAGTCATTCTGAATCCCACTTCGTCCATTTTTATGTATATCAGGTACTTGTGCCAAAAGATTTTCTCTTTGGCAACGACTTCCGAACAATCTTTAGGTCATAAAAATAAATTGTACAGATTTAAAAACACTGTTATTGTTGCTGTAGTCTGTTAATAGTTACGTCATTAAAATCAGGTAAAGAAATAAATCTTGAGAAGTATTTTAACTTTCTCTCGTTAGTTGTTGCGTTTTGTCTTTCAATAATACGTTAGTTTACAAACGAAGATTTTAAACACTGTCTACTGATCTAGATCAGAACCACTCTAAAATATCAAGTTCTACTTGTTATACACATACAAAGCGGTACGATAATTCGAAGAAGGTCAAAATTGACTTTTAACTGCATTATATTGCTTGTAGTAAGTGAGGTGACAAAACAAGATTGTTATGGCATTAAAAACTCTAGAAAGTACAGAATGGAGGGACAAAAGAGCATAATGCATTTCTGATGACAAAAAGTGACTTCCCGTTTGACAAAACAGCCTCAAAGAATGCCTTTGATCGTCAAATGAATGTAAAATGTAGTTATTATTATGTACATTCCAATAAACATGTATAGTTTTATAAAGTTAATGCAATTGGCGTTGCATTCAGTGGCCGTAGCACCAAGGCCGTGATGCAATCTGGGCAGGTGAATTGTACATTGATGTGTTCAACGCACTGCGTGATTGCTTTATACTTTGATCGATAGTAGTTGGAACCGGCGACTTTGTCTACATATATGGAATGTGAAAGGAAATAACCAAAACTTGACGCTATAACCATTTTTTTCACCCGATACTTAGACTATTCAGTCCCCGTAAAACTATTCATCACCTATTTCGTATCCTTAAACTATTACGATAGTCGGATTACAATTTGTCTTTACGAAAATCCATCGTATCGTAATAAATAAGGCCGGCAGCAGAACGTCACTGAAAATGGCAAATTATGTAATATGGCCTTAAGGTTGGCAACGCATATTCTAAGATTTACTGATTTTGAAGATGTCAGGAATCGCTTAGTACATATTAACTGTATGCACTTGTGCGTGCTTATCGTAGAAATTACAAAATTCCAACAGAGTTAAAACAATTCACATATCAGGTGAACTAGAATTAACTTCAGTTTCGCAAGTAAACTGGTTTAAACCGAATATAATATAACACAAAATTCTACACTGAAAATACGTGGTATATTTAATAAGCATATATTAAAATTCATATATAAACTAGATAGGATACTGCGTGTTAATCGTCCGTTTAGTTTTTCTAGCCACTAGGCTAAAAACGCGAACGTCTTTAAAAAAAAAAAATATTGCGTGTTGACGAATCGAAAGGTTGATCTTGCGATTTCTATCGTGACCTGGTCCATCTTGTTTTTATCCCTCGTACTAATAGGGAAGTCGGTTATTATTACTTTACTTACATTCCCCTTTACTTGGCGTCGTCGTGGGAAATGTTCGTCATTCATTAGTTGGCTGGATCACGTGTCGTGGCACATGGCTGGAGGGGCGCTCCCAACTACCGCTTGTTTCTGTTATGTTAAATGAATGTTATGTTATGAACGACGAACGAACTCTATAAATACCGGTCGATCCGTCCTTGAGCCGCTGAGTACGCGCAACTAGGTCATCTCGAGCAACATGCCACTATTTCCACTCCTACCCCACACTCCCTGTTCCGCCCCCGGCAACACCTCCCGTACAGATACAGATGAAAAACTCGCAAAACGATAGCTTCCGTGTTTATTTTTCGCATTTCTGATTCAAAACCGGCTAGCAACGAACCAGTTATTGTAATTGTCGATGTCGAAAACGAAAACTTTTATTTTGCTATTAACAATTTTTGTGCTGTAACTCCACACAATAGTTATGTGAATCTGTTATGTCCTCTACCTGTAAGTCGGGAGTTGAATGATCTGAGTAACAATAACTTTGAACCAGATGTTCACTATTGTTGACTGTTTTTATGTAAGAGAATTATAATTCAATGTAAGTGAATATATAATTTGGTTACCTGAGTTTATTCATATACTCACGCAGGTAGCGAGCGCGAGTTAAACCCTTATTCGAGGTAAAATATATTCGAATTTTGTAGATGTTTATTACAAAAACAAATTAATTCACTTCGTTGCCCGTATAAATCACAACGCACACAAATAAAACGTCTTTTGAAGAGGGTATTGAAATGTTACGAGCATATTTAACTTGTTTGTAACGCTATAAAAATATCTCGAGTGCAACAACCTAATAAGTCATGAAAAAAAAAAACAAATTTAAAATACATTTTTTTTTGCGTTTATAATTTATAACGCTTTAGCTTCTGGGCATCTATTATCAGATCACGTCCAAGTTACCAAATTTTAGTATTGTCATCTTAAGTAGATACAAAGTTTAGTTTCGATATGATAATAGTATTTTAAAATACGAAGATGGCTTTAAAGATTTATTTTGCTAGTAAAGCTCATAAAAGCTTTTTATAATAAAATTTATTCTTTTTAGCTATCAATAGTGGAAATGGGGTTCAAATACCCTTTTTATCGTACAAAGACCAGAGCTTATCTTTTGTCATGGACAAATTTGTCATTTAAACAAGTGCAGTGTAAATATCGATTATAATGAAGCTTAAAAGGAACGGAGTCCTGCCATCGATGACCAAAATCGCCTTTGAATATTTTGATGCGCTCGACTCAAACCTGTCTGACTTGAACAATACGAATGCACTTCAGGCCTTTTTAGAACACCGGATGTTACGGCTGTCAAGCCTTAGATGTTCAAGTACAAATCTTTTGGCAATATAGCCATCAAACTTTTACAGCTGTTAAAACTCGAATAATTTTGTTTTGTTAAAAAAGAAATTAAATAATTGATTACACAACGTGAAGGTGAATGTCGCGGAGCATTCAGAAAATTCATGAATAGACCGCCATCGTAACAATTAACAAAGTACGAAATGTTATTTTCTTTAACTTTGTTTGATTTCTTTTATACTGTTTGAACTCGCTTTGCGTGTTATTCGACAATCTTTCATCGACTGTCTGTGTACAAGTAAATGTTAGTTGTATAGAAATGTATGTAGCGATTCGTTGAACTACCTTGTACAGGGCTAGTCGGGTCCGACCATGTGCGTGTGTGCGTATGTGATCGCAATTTAATTCGGTAGGCGGTATAGGAGGGCACCTGCCTCCTTTGTTTCGGCTCGCAAATGTCAGTGGAGGTCATCTAAAGTTATACCCGAATGCGTCTGCTTTGGAACGCGATCGGTGTCTAGACGAGGCGACTTGCACGGGCCGATCGATTGCACGAACGAGCCTCAGACGGTCGTCGACCCCCGGCGCATCGGTGACGTTACGCGTCGGTGATGCACTCCTCAACCACGGACCGCGGAAGGCACCGGCCCGTCGATTATTTCATCAAACCGCCTAGCGTTTTATATATTCCTAGTATCCTATCGTCGCAGACTCTTGGTTCGAATCCTTTGATTGCTGAAACTTCAGTCAAAAGTTCTCTTAATTTTGTTTCATTTGGGATTTTTTTAAATTAAAATTCAGTGGGTCTTGTTTATTAATCGTATTTTATGTAGGTACAAAATGTACGCGATTCTTTGTGATTGCAGTAACAATATACTTTTAGATCGTACCATTTACCAGGTGGGGTAGCGGTCAAACACCTTCCTTCTTTTTCATAAAAAAATTAATTTTTCATAAAAGTCTCGTTTTTTATTATTTCGAAGAATATCCATTCATAGAACCGTCGATTGAGCCGTAATGCAATCTTAGATCGATCACAAAGCGATTTCGATGTAGGTACATGGGTAGGTAAATAATAAAAAAAACATCGTTTCTTTTCAGTTGGTATTGTAATACTACGTCGGTAAAGCATTAACGTGCCGATGCGTGTGCGGAACGAAGAATGAACCATTACGCAAAAAATAATGCATTGAATTTATATTCTCGAAGTTTGGGATTATTTTATTGCATTACCTCTATTTATGTCGGTTTTGTTTCTTTTTATGCTAACTGCTTTTTTCTAAGGATCAATGTTCTATTAACCGATTGTCTGACATCCAAGGACGGCCAAGAGCAGACGAGGCATTACTCCGGACTTTCGAATTTTTTATGTCATTGCTTTGTTATCTGCCTATTACTTTAGCGAGTAGATAGTACAGTAAATATTTCTATAATACGGCACACCCCATCTTAAATTTCGTTACAATACGTTTCATTGTTTACAATTACAATTATACTTTGCTTTGTTCACACAAATTTTCGACGTAACCTCGACCTTACTTTTGTGGGTCAACGCCCATTTATCTCATTCTCCTTGAGCCTTATTTTAAAATTAATTGTTTTATGGAACGACATAAATTTTAACGAGTTCATATCTAAGACATAATTTTAGTAAAGCATAATCGTTTTTAACAAAGAAATTAGTCGGTTGGTGTAGCATGTTTACAAAGGGTGGTGGGTTTTGTACACTAGGGCGACGAAGGCACTTCAGATGGCGCTCTACGTGTCGCCGGGCTTCACGAGGGCTGCCGACGCGCACCTGCGGCTGGCCCTCATGTTCAAGGCGAGGCGGCACTGGGGCCAGGCCGCCATACACTTCCGAAGGGCAAAGCTCGCTCCTCACCAAGACGCGACCTTCACGAGACTCGAGATGAGCTTCCACGCCGCTCACTTGCTGGAGGCAAGGGGACTCAAAAAAGCAGCCAGAGACGCCTATCAACGCCTCCTCAAAGAGCCTCAACTCTCATCCACGCTCAAAGCGGACGTCTGCCGGCAATTAGGTTAGTGCCTTATTTATTTTTCAAATAATTTTCTTGTATACAGACAGCATCATTAAGCATTTATTTAAAGAATGTCAGATTACGAGAAACGGCGTGGGAACGTGGTTAACGTTATATGAACCAATCGGCGAACAGCATTGAAATGTAAGAAATGTGCTAACATAAGATGTTATAAACAAACATTGCCCTCAATGTGTTTCCGTGGGCGGCGCGCGTCGACCAGAGGGTTGCTTACCGGTTATGGCTTAGTGTTACTCAACATACAACAATGTATTGTGCACGCGAACTGGTTCTCGTGGTCTAAATTTTGCTGCCTGAGAGTATTCGTTACATGCGACATGTACGAAATTATTTCGGACCCTTGCTAATTGAAAAGTTTAATTTCCGAAGAGTTATTTGCATATAAAGATTCATGTCACGGGACAATTCAAAATGGTGCGTGTGCGATTGAAAAGGGTTGGTTGACTGATAGTGTTCCAATTAGTTAACGTTTTATGTTCGAGGTGTGGGCTTAAATAAAACACGCAATTTTACTTTTGATATTTCCATTTCCACCAATGCAGTTGTTATAAAGCGAAAGTTTTTGATGAAATAAAGGCGATGAACTCGTCAAATTCGGTCCAGTCGTTGCGGAGCCTGGCACAAACGGACAGACAAAAAATATATAAATCGTGTTTAAAAAAATAAGGTATTATTTTTATATTAGATATTTATGTTTTACGTGTAGATTATAGATGTGGCGTTAACAAGGAATTTTCTCAGGATGGTTGTATCACCGTTGTGCCTCGCTGGACGAGCCAGCAGCGCGCGCGCGTGCTGCTATCTGGTGCCTACAGCGCGCCGTCGCGGCTGAACCAGAATCCGGGGCTGGGTTATACCTTCTCGGGAGATGCTTCGCTGCCCAGGGCAAAGTTCACGATGCCTTCATAGCCTATAGAAATTCTGTAGAGAAGTCTGAAGGCAACGCGGATACCTGGTGCTCTATTGGGTAGGTGTAAATTTAAGATCATATTATAATAACGTATATCTGTAGAAGATATTAGCACTTGGAAAGTAAGTTTTTAAAGCAAATAGACAAATATATATTTTATTTTTCAAGCTGAAAATTTTCGGTACACACTGAATATTTAATCAATTTAGACGAAGTCGCGGACATTGGCTAGTGTTCGGTAATAAATGATATGCTGTTGTTTGAGTTGAAATTAATTGTTGTTCAAGAAAAAGTTGAGTTCGAATGTATCTGTGAATAACTTCTTTTTTTTGCGAAACTAAAACATCTCGTTTCTCACGTATTAATTTTATAATTTTTATAATTAAGAGCGGATGTAGTAGTGATATGAAAGCGGACGTATGAAGGATATCGATACATTTTTTTCTTTTACCGATTCATACCTCATGCCGAATATTGAATATAAATGTCCATATGAATAATAATTACGTTTATCACAATATTCTCATAGGCCTTTTGATATTTATTTAGATTAATACGAAGTGTGACGTATTCTACGGATAGTATAACGGTACAACTAAGGCCTGTATACCAAGGCGTAACGAAAGCCGGCTATGCTTGAGAATTGACCACATGTCAAAATTATATTATAGTCACGAAGGCCAGCGGATTCGCTCGTGTTTATTTCGAATTTTACACCTTGGGTTATATTATTGGACTTTTAGTAAGGAACCCACAATTTTTGGAAATATACCATAGCCTATAGCCTTCCTAGATAAATGTACTATCCAACACTGAAAGAATTTTTCAAATCGGACCAGCGGTTCCTGAGAGAAGGGCATTCAAACAAACAAACTTTTCAGCTTTATAGATTTAACTTTGTTTTCATGAGAAAACTCGACAAATCAATCATTTGCCGTCGCTTATACATTTTTGTACAATACTTTATTTTCTTTAAAATAATGTTAGACCTGTCACATTAAAGTTTTTCTAGTAAAAGCCCCGTGAAAATCGGTACAGCTGTTTTGGAGATTAGTCCGTGCAAACAGACGGACAAAAATGTATCAATTACAGATAACAAAAGTTTAATATGTATTTAGAAAAAGTT
Source organism: Hebomoia glaucippe (assembly GCA_025727935.1). Taxonomy (NCBI): domain Eukaryota; kingdom Metazoa; phylum Arthropoda; class Insecta; order Lepidoptera; family Pieridae; genus Hebomoia; species Hebomoia glaucippe. Next base: position 2,584,006 of record JAOSYY010000003.1, read on the forward strand.
ATGACTTGTCTAGAAATCTGTTTGACAATTCCAATAATAAACGAAATTCATTAATTGTGGATACCCCTTAGTAATCTCGTAACTTTTATGGGCTATTATTTCTTATACGCCTTATCTCTCACAGAGTGCTCTATCAGCAACAAAATCAGCCAATGGACGCCCTACAAGCATACATTTGTGCGGTTCAACTGGATAAAGGTCACTCAGCGGCGTGGACGAATCTCGGCAGCTTGTACGAGAGCTGTCAAATGCCTAGAGATGCATTCGCTTGCTATAACAATGGGGGATCAGCTGCTACTGCCTCGAATACTGCTCTGAGGCAGAGGCTGGCGTTCCTAAGAGCGAATTTGGCTCATGCACCCATGCCTTCAGTCACTGGAAAGTAAGTATAACTGTGTTTTTTAAAGCTGACAACACACCTCCTAGATCCCCAAGTTTTCGAGGTGTCCAAGTGAACTGTCTACCCATTTGCCTATAAAAATATCATTAGCCCAATTATCAGAAAACGTACTTCTTATATAAAAATTCAAATGTATTACGTTAAAAGTTGATAGTTTGTGGAATTATGTTTATCTATAATATAAAAAATGTATTAGAAAAAAATGCTTAAAAAATATTAAAAATCCTAAACAGATGTGCTTTCAAAAAAAAACAACGTCCTAATTAGCCTAATCGTTTAGAAAGGTACGGTGCCGAAGACAGACAGACGGGTCGATAAGTTAATATGCACTTTTTTAATGCGGACACTTAGAGAATAGCGAATGCACAAGCTTACCATATCAATAATACTTTACCATCAATAAATAATACAAATAATTCATCATTGACTAGTAATATATTTTTATTTGTCTGTTTTGAAAATGTTGCCATAAAACAAACTAGTTTCAGTTTCAAATTATACGCTTAAACAAGTAATCCCATGTAATCCGTTAGCGTTAAGTTTGACCCATTTTCTGTTAGGTTTCTTTCGCAAGACATAACTTCCATAATGTAGAAATTCAGAATTACCTATTGGAAATATTTAAAGGTTGCTAGCTATTTTACCCTTCAAAATTTATATAGACCAAACCCATCTCTAAGTTTATCTATTTGTAAAAGAAAATTCATCAAAATCAGTTCAGTGTTTTAGACTCGACAACAAAAGCTAATCACTACTATTTAAAATATGAGTTTCTTATATACCTAAAAATTACCATATTTTCGTATTACCTACTTGATAATCTGTTTTTTAAGTCCCAGTAACGCCATCTAGGGCAGACATCGAGAGACTTTTGAGTTTTTGTAAGTAGTTTAACAAATATTAACCCATATGATGAAATAAATACAAGCAAGTGTAATCGAAAGTGTAATTGGACTAATTTAAACCTTCCATTTTTATTTTATGAAAAGCCTCAACGAAAATTTTGCCGTTCATAATTACACGTGAATAAAACTAATTATTTTAAAAAATATAATTATAATTATTTTTAATATGCTCATACGGGTTTTTGTTCATTATCTCCGCATTTTATGTTAATTGTTGTCTGAGCGAGTTTATTTTCTCAAACAAAAACTTGAACGCCTCTGCGCTGTTGGCGGTGTCTGTTAATTAGTATATCTGTATGCAAATTATTCGATGCCGATAAGCGTGGAATATAAAAATCTACAAAATATAACCTTGGCGTTAACGCAGTGTTAATTATTTGTAATCAAACCGAGTTATATGGCACACGGAAAGGGCCATGTGCAAACGACAATCGTTATAACGATCCATACGAGCTCTAATTGGGCCTAAATTTAGAAGTAACCAATATACTTCCAGGCGACGCCCGCTGCCATCTATCGAGGAGGCGTGGAATCTCCCGATTTCCGCTGAGATGTCGTCTCGAGCGCCCAAATCCGCTCCGCCCCCGTACCCGGGCAAGCGGAGCGGAAGCGGGAGCGGTGGCGGGAGCGGAAGCAGTCCGGAAGAGGCCCCGCCTCTGACACAACACCAGTTGCAAACGCTACAACATCTGCAGAGGAACTCTCACAACTTATCGCCGCAACAACAAGTACATTCTTACAACTCAAACCCTGATTAGGTTCTTCTAATCTCCATAATACACCACATTTACTACTAGTGGTCCAATTTATAAAATTACAAGTATTTCAAAGCATTTATTTCCATTTAAAACAATGTCCCTTTCTAGTAAAATCCTGTGAAATTGTTCAGATTTTAGTTATCTTCAGTTCTTTTACTAAAGTCCTCCATGCGCACTATTTTTAAGAAATTTCCGCTTCCTGTATTATTAAAAATAGAATTACATAACACTGTAAATATTTTTAAAATGTATAAAAATATTTTTTAAGATATTAAATAATTTATTAATTGTATTAATCTTATTTCTTGTGCACTCTGAAATAAATCTGGAACTTGTGATAGCATTTTCTTCTGAATATGAAAAGATTAGAATAGTCTTATGTTATCTTGTTCCAGGCGATGATGCAACAACTTCTATCACAGTATCGTCTGTCGCAGGCGGCCAGGGCACGTGCGGTTTGTATTTTCCCGTCCCAATTCCTCTCCCACGTAAATAATGGCGGCAGGTTTTAGGATATTTTCGATATAATAATGCTTTTTAAGTGAAATGAAACCATTTTAAACTTGGAAACAACAGCTACTCGTTGTAAAGTGGTTATATTTTGCAAATGTGCTCTAAACTGTATATTCGTGTCAAAAACTAAGTATTTAACCTTAACAAGTATTTAACGGTAAATTAATAATTAACGATAATCATCTCAGGTAGCGAAAAGCGAGACAAGCGCGAGCGGCAGCGATAACGCGGAATCGCTGGCCGAAGATCTGCTGAAGAAGTTTGCGGACACACAGACGGATGTCAAGAAGGAAAATATCACCAGTATGTAACAGTTTGTTTGAATAAGGCGGTAACTGAGTTATCATCTATACTCTTATTAGGGCTTACGTGTTGTGAATAGATTTTCTTATATCGACTTATGCAAGAGGAGTGAAAGAATCAAAACTTATTGTTCTTACGTAATTCAACGTGCTTACCAATATTTGTTCAGTTTAATGATATTTGAAAATTCTTAGAAGCAAGCTAAAGTCAAGCCAACGGTATTTGTTGTAAAATCTCTCATAGAATTGCTATTTTTTCATGATCTTGCAAATAAGATGAAAAACAATTGTTTTGTTATGTTAGTGTTAATGAAAATACTCAGTGCGTCAAACGAATAAATTGTATCGCGATTTGTTTCCGACATTAGTCCGATACTTGCCGACGGATATTTCCGATGTACCTCTATAACTCATGTGAAACATTATTGCAGCCGTTGAGTGCTATGTCATATTCCATAATCGATCTACGACGAAATAATATATCAAACAAGTTTCTTTCATGCATATACATATCGAACTTTGAGCGACATTAATTACTTCCTTCATAAAACTATTTTTGGGAGGCACCATTATCGAAATATTTATGTTGTCTTAAAATGAAACACAACCTTTTGCCAGCGGCTAGACTCGCGTTCATGTCCATTTTATCCTCGACTTCTAATTGCCTATCATATTATTTTTGGATAATTTACATCCCCTGTTTCCTGTTGTTATTTGACACCTTCGAGAGTAAAACTTTTAAAAAATTTGAATGTTATATTTATTTATCGAATTAACACCATAAATAATACGTTTCAAGCATTTAGCTTTAAAAATGAAGATATTGCCATACAACTTTTCATCCCCCCTTTAAACCCCTCGCAACCGTTTTTTCGCAATAAAAAGTAGCCTCTGTCCGTTCTCAGACTATCTATGTCGGTTCAGTAGTTTTGGCTCGAAAACGCAACTGACAGACAGTTATTTTTGCTTTTATAATATTAAATAAGATTTATTAACATATAATTGAAGTTGCTGAAGATTTTTTTTAATATGCTATTACGCTCTTATTGATAAAATTCTCTTAATACAGGCTTTAATGCTTCACTAGTTAAAGCACTCATTTGGCTTATGAAAACGTTTATGAATAGAGCTCTTAATAACAAGATTCCTAACATCGGAATTGTTTCTATTTGTACCATACAAATGCTACTTAGTTACCGTTAGCATTCCATATAATGTGTGTTTATGGTGACCTCATTACGCGCCCATACTGGTTGTTCAAACCATTTTCATAGTATTGTTTATCTCCTATCGATAAAACATCTGTACCTATAACTTTATTTACATTATTTGAACACGATGCTACTTTGTATTGTCAGTTTGATAAATAATTGGTCACACGCCTAAATTGGTGCAATGCTTGATACTGGCGTTGAACCGAATTGTAAAATAGTACAGTGAATTTTCATGGTTCTTTGGGGAGACGAGAGGAGGGTGAAGTTTTATTGAAAGATATGTTTTTGTAAGCGACTCTTTTCACCCGTGGACACCTCCATGACCAGTATATCTAGGAGACGCGTTATCAACCTTAAGGCTTTAGTTATATTACATCATTTGTAATTTTTAGTGACGTTCTGCTGCCGGCCTTATTTATTTTATTTCGAGTATTCAGAAATTGACAGACTTAAATCGAAATGTGCAAAATAAAAATTAAAAAAAAAAAGATATTTACTAAATGCGTATGGTACACGGTACACATAGCAAAATTACATGTTTTACAGTTTATGTTTGCTTGTTTTTCTGTCTGTCTGTGTGTTTGCTCATCTCTGAACTGACTCGACCGATTTTGGCGCGGCTTTCACTGGCAGATAGTTGATGTAATAAGGAATATCTGCGGCTTTATTTTATAAATTATATTTATTTTTATTAATGGCTAAATAATGAAAAATAACTATTGCGCGGACAATCTCAGGCACAGCAAGTTTAGATTTAAAACGCAGTCGTACTTACATAAAAAAATTGCAATGTCTGTTAGTATAAGTAATGTCAAATCACGTAAAATTTATTGAAACACAATGAAATGGATAATATACAGATAACATAAAGTAATTTAAACGATAACCCGTTGATTAATTACAATAGAAATAGTGGAAACTATTTACTTTATATAAATTAATTCTGTTCCAATTGTGACAAGATAAACGTCAAAGAAAATTCTATAGATTCATCCATTTAATTACTATTTCGTTTGGGATTGTAAGTATTTGTTTATCGCATTTAAATCAGTTCGAAGTCGTTTGCATTATATATTTTAGTAAATATTCTATGCAAATACTTTATTAGGTATGCACTTTAGTTGCAATGAATACGGCTGATTCGGTCTGTTTATCGCGGCGTACATTGTAAGTACTGTTTCTTTGCATCGGCGACACAGCGAAGCGTGTAACTGATTTTCTCGCAAATTTTACATATAATATTAGTGGGTGTTGTACACGAAAAATTCGTGTAATTCTGTAAATTCGTGTAATTCGTGTAATTGTTGCTGGTTTTAATGGAAATGTATTAGTTTAGTTTGTAACTAACGAGATTTTTTTATAAAGATACAATGTAGTTAAGAAAAAAATCTATTTGTTGTCCTTTCATGCATAGATTTTGTAAAAATAACTAAAAATGTTGAGTCTTTTTGATTTTTCTGTAGACGTCAGTAGAAATATTCCGTGTTGCCATGCAAAACTCATAAGATTTCGTTTACTATATAGAGATTACATAATTGTATTCTTAGACAGTGATTAAAGTTAGCTGTAAAGCATTCGTAATATCGCCTTGACGCTTCGGGTCAAATACAAGAATTTATTTACGTATAACAACGACATTCATTGAACAGGCATATAATATATGCAGTGCTTCTTATCAAAATAATTTCGAGTGTTCCTAATTTCTAGATACCATTTACTTATTGAAGGGCTACGAAATAAATTTTGTCTAGCCTTTTCGGAGAATAGCAGGTGAAAACAGATCAACACACACGTTTTATCATTTGTATTTCTATTAAAGATTACGCAGATGGTTTGCAGTTTCGAATAACGCCTTGTTTAAGAATATATTGCATTTTGTAAGAATGTTAACCATCTGGCAAAGTATTCGTGTACGAAATGAGTGGGTGAGAGTTCTAACAAATTGTTAGCTACGTTTGAGTAACACAGTCTATGACTTTCTGAAAACTCGATATAAAAGGCCGGCAACACATCTCCTAAACCAGGAGGTATCCGTTGGTGATTGTAATCCCTCACCATCAATATCATATGCTCTTCTAACTTATCATATAAAAAGTGGTTTTGTAACATGCAAATATTAAACGCGGTGTGTTATTCAGCAGAGAGTGCTGCCACGAACGAAACGGTTCTCGGCGGGCGACAGGCTGTAGTAAAACTCGAACCTCTCAAGACGGAACCCCTAAAACCTCTCACATTCAACATCACAATGAACGCTAAACAGATTCTCGACTCGTGCAAGTAAGTATCGTATCTAATATATATCTCGTTTACATCAATTACAGTAAATTAATAAAAATATTTAGACAGCACATCATTCAATAATGAATACACCCTTATATATCACCCTTACTAATATTATAAACGAGAAAGTTTAAATGTATAAATGTTTGTTACTCTCCACGCGATAGCTACTGAATGGATTTTAATGAAAGTATAGAAATATAGATGCTATGATTGTGACGTGCGTGAAACCGCGGTGCACCGTTAGTTATGTCAAAAGGAAATCGTATTATCTAACATTCAAATCAGATGTAGGTATATGGAAAATTTGTTGTCTGCAGTGGTTAACAACCCCGCAAAAATTTGTTTTATATTTTTGAAATAAGTTGAAAATATTGATATGTCCCTTTACAGAGACAATGCCGGTCCTGCGTCTTCCTGGTCCGTGCTCGGCGACGGCTGTGGTCCGCCCGAACCTCCCCCCGTGCCCCCGCCGCGCCTCTCCCCAGAACAGCTTGCTCCGCCCGCGCCGTTCGTCTACGTCGAGTCCAAACGCGACGCATTCTCACCGCAACTGCAAGACTTCTGTCTGAAACACCCGATCGCAGTCGTACGCGGACTCACGGCCGCCCTCAAACTAGACCTGGGTCTTTTCTCTACCAAAACTCTCGTTGAGGCATGGCCCGATCACGCAGTAGAAGTGCGCACCCAATTGATGCAATCTGCAGATGAAAATTGGGACCCAAGTGGAAGACGTCGCGTGTGGGCATGCGCATCTCATCGTTCCCACACAACGGTGCGGAAGTACGCGCAATACCAAGCTGGATCTTTCCAAGATTCACTTCGCGAAGAACGAGAGAGAGGCGTCGCCCCGCATCACACCGGTGGCACTTTATCAGATTCGGATGGTCGCGAGTCTGGTTCCGGGCCCGTTAAGCGTCGTCGGGGCGCTCGAATGCTACGCTTTGGAACTAACGTCGATCTCTCGGATGAAAGGAAATGGCGGCCGCAACTGACGGAACTACAGAAGCTGCCCGCGTTTGCGCGCGTCGCTTCCGCCGCTAATATGCTCTCTCATGTCGGGCATGTGATTCTCGGAATGAACACGGTTCAACTGTACATGAAAGTGCCCGGCAGTAGAACGCCCGGACATCAGGAGAACAACAACTTCTGTTCCATCAACATAAATATCGGTCCGGGTGATTGTGAATGGTTTGGAGTACCAGATGCCTACTGGGGTGGAGTGAAAGAACTGTGCGACAGACACGGTCTTTCGTATTTGCACGGTTCTTGGTGGCCCGATCCGGAAGAGCTGCGCGCTCACGGTGTTCCAGTCTACAGGTTCACTCAACGACCCGGAGATTTAGTATGGGTGAACGCAGGATGCGTACATTGGGTGCAAGCGACCGGCTGGTGCAACAACATCGCCTGGAATGTCGGTCCACTGACGGCTCGCCAGTACTCCCTCGCGCTCGAGAGGTACGAGTGGAATAAAGTCCAGAATTTCAAGTCGATAGTTCCTATGGTGCATTTGACGTGGAATCTGGCGCGTAATATTCGAGTCTCCGATCCGCGGTTACACCGGGCAATGCGTACGTGTCTAATGCAGACGTTGCGCGCCGCTGCGGGCACACTGAACGTGGTACGGGCGCGCAGTGTCCCGATAAGGTTTCACGGACGGGCGAGAGGGGAAGCTTCTCATTACTGTGGAGCGTGCGAGCGAGAGGTGTGGCACGCGTTGCTGGTGCGCGAGCACGAGAAACGGCACGTGGTGCATTGTCTCGCGTGTGCCCGTCGCGCGAGTCCGACTCTGCAAGGTTTCCTCTGCTTGGAGGAGCATCACATGGAGGAGTTGGCGCAGGTGTACGACGCGTTCAACCTGCACCGGCCGGCGCCGCCGCCCTTGCACGCGCCCGCGCTGGCCGCCACGCCGGATTGATCGCCCGGGCCGGCGCCGCAGGCTGCTCCCGTTTTCTGCGCAGGCCGCATCGGATAGCTCGCTACTTGTAAAGCGACGCGGCGAGGTCCGGCACGGTTACGTCGACGTACCTGTATTTATTCTGTGTGAGAGTGTATGATGTCGCTTAAGAACCCTATTTTAGTTTGCGATTTTTATTGATTGTGTCAAGAGTATATTTGTCTGATTGTTTTCCGATCTTACGTTTCCAGTTAGGAACACGCTAGTTGAATCCCACGTTCGATACGTAATAGAAGTCGTTCGACCAATTTACGATAAATGATAAGCTACATACGAATAGCGCGATCTATTTTTAATACACGACGCGTGGTTATAGAATTGTTGTTCGAAATCGATATTTTGATGACGAAGTAATTTTGTACCTAGGTAATGTTTACAGTTTACACGCTCCTCGATGACTTTTGTAATTGTGAGAGATATTTATAAAGAAGAAGTCAATTTATCGACGGATTCGTCGTCGGTGTTAGATTTACGATTAGTCTTAGCGGCGACCTCGAACGGAGTGGGGAGTCGGGGGTGGAATCGGTTCAGTTGGCGCGGAGGTCGGCCCACAATGGTCTCATGTGCTCAGGTGTTCACCACATAAGTGTATTATTTTTTTTTGTATAGAAGCATATTTATTTATTTTGACATTTTATTTGATTCGAGTAGGGTAATCTGCGTAGCGAATAGTAGTAGTAAGAGTGAGGCACGGTGAGGCTCTGCGTTTTAGGAGGGTCTGGTGAAAAGTGCCGTCAAGTCCCAAAGAATGTTTATACTTGCGTAGGGAATTTCGGGAAAATCGCACTTTCTAAAGGATTAATTATTGTTTCGGATCTGAATGTCATTAAATTATACGGACATGGACTCGATGAGCGCTAGTAAATCGACGGACGATGAGTTTGTAGCGGCGACGCCTCTATAAGATATATTGTTGAGACAGATGTCTATATCAATATTATTATCACAGAGGCTGCACAAACTTATTTAGAGGAGTTACACATACGGTATTTTCAAGGCGTCTGTAAATTTGGGAGGTTACATGCAAGATTTTATTCAAGTGTTACGCATTTAAAATGCTGTGTGTTCACCAGCCCTTACTACCGTTATGTAGAAACGATTATAGTAAAATTTGGAATTGGATTGTAAAGAAGGCAATTAGGCGTAATTGTATTTGGCTCGGTGTAATTAGACAAGGTAGTAAATGAATTCGAAGGTAGGGACAGTACCCTTGGTATAAGATTTTTGTTATCAGACATATTTTTTAATATAGCTTTCGTTTTATTATGAATTTTCTTCTAAACGCAAACGTTCAAAGACCTTTTACTATTTGACATGTTTCTAATATATTAAATTGTATGTGTCGGTAATGAATTTTAATCAATTTAAAAATCGCAAAACGAAAATAATAAATTTTTTATATCAGGGGTTTAAGGGCGTAACCGGGTATGCCGAGTCATGCGCATACGCCACGCATTTACGAGTGCTTGTGACGCTTGACGCATGACTTGCCCTGTCTATTTGCGTCTCTCTCGCACTCGACACGTACCCGTTGGTTATTTCTTTCGAAGTTCTATAGTATGTTAGTGAAATCTAATGTTGTATGTATTATTTTCGTGTCGAGAGCAGAGCGGGTCTGAGCTGGCAATGGAAGTGTTGGTTTTGTATAGCGAATATCGATAATTTTAAGTTATTGTAACATCACTGCCATGTATGACCTTACTGTTTATACTGTAATATTAAATTTTTATTAAACATGTAATATGGAAAATGTATTTTATTTTGTAGCATTCGATTTCCCTTACTTATCAGTATTCAAAACCAAGTACAGCTTAAGAACTAAAAAAAAAAGTCATTAATTACGAATTTCGGTTTAGTAAAATAAATTTACACCTGATTTTGTTGAAAACGCGAAGGGTAACCCTTTGCGATTTCATTAATGTTATTATTGATGACAAAATATCTTCTGAAGTTCTAGTACTAATGTGTTCATTATGGTGCAGAAAAATTAAGCCTTCCGGTTGCCCTACATGCCCACATTTTAACAGACAATAGTTGGCTTCTTTCAGTTATAGATTTCGTTTCCTCAGCAACATTTGCTTTCAAAGCCATAGTACAGTGTGTAGGTAGTGGAGCTAAC
>JAOSYY010000003.1:2602161-2615067 GCA_025727935.1 Hebomoia glaucippe
CAAAATCATTGTCCAGTTACTGGTGTTAAATATAAGAAACCACATTGTATAGCTTTTCAGAACCAATAAAAAAAAATTGTACCTTTTCTGCTGCACTCCTGGATATAGGTCCGTGAAACCAGGGCTCACGCGCCAGTAAAGCAGCCTGAGCACTCGCACTAAGTGGCTCCTCGGAGGCCACGGGGGAAGCGACCGGCGATGGGGAGGATGACGTCATCGGCGCCGCTGTGAACGGTTCTGAAAGATAAAACAACATGTTTACACCACCTGAACTAGTTTGCACATACTATACAAGTTATGAAGGAAATTATCAGGATCGTAGCATGTTCCATCATGTTAATCCAGCTGTGTTGGTTATCATGCTTCATTGCTGGTTCTTTTATTTTAGTAAAGTAATGTATATTTATGGAACTGTAGTTTTATTTAGCTGTACTGAGATGATGGAGCGTTAATAACGCTAATAAAAAGTCTTAAAAATATGTCTTTTTTAGTCCGGATAAATTTTTTCCGTCTCCATCAAAGGTGTCATTAGTACTATCATCCGTCTTCGTTTTCAGGAGCAGTTCCCAAACACCCTGTATAGAAGATAATTTATAAACTTACGCATGTCAAAGATATCTGTGTGATGATTGGGCAACAACGCGGTGGGTGGAGTGCGGGGCGGTGGTGTTTGGTTCACATAATGACGGACACTCTCCTCACATCTGAAGACATTAACAAAACTTAAAACCATGATTGAACTGCACCATACCAAGCTTAAATTATCAAATAATGTTAACAAAAAAAAATACACTATTCATTATTTACAATACATTATAACAGAAATACCGATACCATAACATTGAGATGATTCTTATTTCGAGGATGCATTAATACAGCATACATATTGAATTAACTAATTTTGTATTTAGCATCAGAGCAAAAGTTGGTCATCTGTATAGATATAAGGAAAAATTTATTATTTAGTTATAATGAAATCTTAAAAATAAGTAATCATAACTAATATAACAAATGCAAAAGCACTTCTGTTTATGGCTTACACTTTCCTGCCTAAATTATTGAATCGAGAATGAAGTGTATGAAATATACATGAAGTTTGATTTAGAGATATTGTTACAGGACAATTCTCTTTGAAGACCAGCCCATATGTAATTTCTATACAACTTATTGTATAATTTAGAATATAAAGTGGGCGAAACAGCGGGGCACCACTAGTTCTAACACTCACGATGAAATTGGTGGTAGTGAAGCCAAAGGTGGTGGCGGTGGATGCCTGTGCTGCGATATCGGTGGTATAGGTTCAGGTGGGATTTTGTCTGGCATATCATTGTAGTACTCTCGATCTTCTAATGATGACGCCATTTCGCTTGTTACTGTACTCAGCGCACGAGATCCGTTTAAAGTTAACCTGAAAAATTAAGAAGGCAATAAATGTATGTAACATCAAACTGCAAGTAAACATAGAGAAATTATCTCTAATTATTACTAGCGCAGCCGACAGACGCCTATAGTACATGTCTCAATTATATAAATATAATTAATGTATTAAAAATTTAATAGAAGATGTCTGTTTATTTCAGTTTATTTAGAAAAAAGGATATATAAAACAGGGTACATGTAGTCTGCAAGGAAAACACAACAGCTCATAGCTCATAAATAATAAAATAAAAATAGAAATTTCAATAATAATTTTTTGGCAATAAATTTTTTTAATCCAACTTCTAATTTAAAAGTAACTTAAGAATCTTCAGCAAAATGTGTACGACTCAAGGTTAAAAGCTCCCACCACATCCCCACACACTGTGTATAATAGTAAGTGAATTTATGAGATAAGTTTTATTTCTTGAAATTTCCAATAAAATCAATATGACACTATCACTGCAATGTGATAATATGAGTCACACAAGGATGTGTTCTAGAATTGACCAATATGACTCAATAGGATAACTTCAAAGCTATATTAAATTTATTATAAATTACCATTTATTATAAACATGAATAAAAATCACATGTACTCACGAAGTTGGTTTAGTGAGGAACTCCTTGAATCGCAACTCGAAGGCCTGCCCTATAGTAGCGATTACATCTTGCGCCAGCCTCCCTCCACATTCTAATACATAACAAGCCCTCCACTCAGTGGGAGGTGCAGATTTCGCCACATATGCCACAAAATCGAGTGAATCCTGAAATGTTATTTAGAGAAAATAACAATTTGTTTTAGTACTATAGTATTTCTTGTTAATACACAAGTTTGTATCTGTATGAACAGCATATCAGTAACAATTTAAAAGATTACTACTAATGTTCATAAAATATATTTTTTTCACCATAGTAAGGCAAACAATCATACAGTTCTCTTGGTGTTAAGCTCTTCCTGTCGCCCATGCACACTTACAAAAGCAATAGGTCTAGGAGATTTGATCATAGTCATATTGTGTAATAGTTAGTTTATCCTACTTCTAGTTTACAGAGACCACATTTACTTAGAATGTAATTACTATAATAAGTAAAACTACATATTGATAGTGAGTTTTCACAAACCTGATCACCACCAGAAGCAAATGATACTCGTGGCATGTCATGGCGGGCTATAGTTTCACCTCCCTCTAGTGCAGCAAGTGTAATAGCTCGAGAAGACACAGTTAAAGCTACATTTGAACCGGAATGTGCCATACGCGGTCTGGGAGCTAAGGCACAAGCCGCCGCCTGACATATGCGTCGTTTTTTGTCAGCTGATCTTAATCCTGCAGCGGCACATACTCTAGCAATACATTCTCTGGAAAACAAAAACGCTAAGATTGGAAGACGATGTTGATAATATATTTAGATTAACACGTATATTGTTAATACTTACTTGGCTACTTGGGATCGAGTTTCGAAATCCAATTTTTTCATCGAAGTGAGCACTTCCATACATCCTATATACTGAAGAAACAAACGAGTTTAAATTAAATTCGAAAAGTAGCAACAAGAAGATAATTAACAAAGATAATTTACCCGCACTGCGTAAGTGATTCCATCGCTGGCTAAAACAGAATCCGGGTGAAGCCAACCCCTTGCTGGTTTAGCTACAAACGGCCCGTTATCTGCCATAACTACATTCAGGCCCCGGATACAAGAAATTAATTTTCTTTTCCACACTTCGCCTAGTAGGAATGTATTAAACTTTCATTGTGATTCAAATGAATTCAGGTCGTCATTGTATTTATATAAAAAGACATTAATAAGAAAATTATATCTTTAGATGACACAATTTCATTATATTTAAAGTAGATAGAAAGAAAATGGTTAATCAGAAGATTGTCAAAGTAAAAACTACAAGAAAGTAACAATTTGAAAATATTTCACTTTTCGCTACAAATCCACAAGACAAACTTTTTGACAAAAAAGAACTGTCTACTATAGGCAAATCATACTTGACAGTGACATTAGACATTGACTAATAACAAATTAACAATTATAAAGTGTATATTGTCAATACAATTAAATGATCCACTTTAATTAAAAATGTCAATTTTTTTATAATAACATATTTCAAGTTACTATTAAAATTATGTATCCTACTGTAGCAGAAAATCATAAAACTTGATGTAGTAAGAGCTGGTGGCCGTGCTTAGTAAGCCTATATTTATTTTCTGGCTGTTCTTAATACTTACAGAGAACATAAATTATTATTATAAAATTTGTGATTCAGGTCATTATTTATCTTTACTTTCAGCAAACGTTATCTGATTAGTATTGAATCATAAATTTTGAATTATTATTATACATATGTACCACTTTTTCATATACCATTGAATCATTACTTACTAAGATCCTTAAGTAAGTTAGCAATGGAGGTAAATATCCCTCTACAACACGTGGAAAACGAAATTGTATAAAACCGTTTTTAACAATTTCGTATAAAGGTCTGAGGTACTATATGAAAAATTAAGATGCTAGTTTTATAAACATTTTGAAGTATAAAACTTAAAAAAAATATAATTATTGATACATTATATAAATTATAAACATGGTAATATATTTGTATGTATACTGTTTTTAAATGACTATGTAGGTGGTTATTAAACAATTTGTATTCACTTATAATTTTTATGTGTAAATCTTGTAAACAAAAAATGCTTTTTTAAATATTACAACTAACTAGGTTACATTTATACACGAAGTATTGAAGTATAACACTATAATAATATTGAAAAATAAATATTTCAGACCCCTTCATCGTACATCGTCATCTCTGCGGTTAAAACGTGTATGAACCAATTTCCGGGCGTTGACGAACGTAGTAATATCATTCAATTTGTATATCTGCACGTTCTTGTGAATATTTATTCCGTATAATAAAATTTCCACTAATTTCTTATTGAATTGTAGTATACCATTAAAGTAAAGGTTATACCTTCAAATTTATTTATAGATATAACTTTACATTTTTAATATCTAATTTTAGTCAACGTGTTAGTAGCTTTTATTCGCGGTTTTTCTGGTATTATTAATTTAAAGCGAAAAAAAGTAGCCTACAGCAATAGTTTCTTCTAACTCAATATCAAGATTCATCAAAATGGGTTCATTATAAACGTTTATATAAACGTTTTTGGTTTAGTATAAACGTAACAACAATTACTTGGCATTGTTAACAATCAGTTTAACTTTTATACATTGCAACAGACTAACTTAACATCATAACGATCAGGTATTCATCTTTGCTATTGTAAATGTTATAAATAAATTCTTTTTAAGATAAAGAAGTCTTCTATGAATGTTTGTTGTCAGTTAAATTCTTCAGTACATACTTCTAACAAATCGATACTACTTCAATAACGATATTTGAACAAAAAACAGTCGTTTAGTAAATTTATAAAGTCAGCGGTGTACAAACGTTTACTTTTATTGTCAAATCTACCCCCGGACATTAACGAAATAGCCGCCAGGAGAATCGAGATACAGCCTCCAGGGCGCTTTTACACCGTTCCGTAATAAATTATGAGCTTGCTGCCTCGCCGGACCTATTATGAGTACTGATTCCCGAGAGATCTACAGTAAACATAAAATAAATTTAATATGTGAGAATTTATTGCATGTCTATTTATTTTCACCAAAATCACCTCTTTCTACAGCATCTAAATATGAGTAAACAAAATTTTAAAATTTCGTTAAATATGAAATAATACTATTTTATTGTTTACAAGTAGAAACTTTAAATATGCCAATTTACAATAAATATATTATTTATGACTGTAAAATATTAGCTGTTAGCGATGCTTAAAAATATATAAATCTATATAAAATCTTTAAAAAATAATCATTCTGATTGCGGGTGTCGTAGCGTCGTAGCGCGTAGCGTCGTAGACAGCCAGGGCGGGCGGGCGCGTGCGTGCGTCAGTGCTTAGCCGGCGAGCGCCGCGTGTCGCCGCCCGTCGCATCGCCGGCATGCGTCCGTACCCCCGCATTCACCTAACGACTACATACCACGCGCGTCTGTAAGTATATTATAATAATCATTTTTAAGTATTAAACATCCCCTTACAACTATCCGTTATAATCTTTTAATTCATAAATTTAAGCTTAAGTTTGATTTCTGCACGTGAGATTGAAACGCACCAAACAAATGAGCCATTCGTTCGATAGCCCACTGCCCCTGTGAGATGTTTCCAAGTGAGTCCTCCTGAAGGGTTGTATGAATACAGATTAAAACGTCGCTCCCTGAACGATTTATTACAATGGCTTGCTATATTATATGTGTTCAGTAGTAAAAACGACAATTCCATGTTAAAGACTATATATTAACATTCTTCTTCACTTATTGAGTCTAATCTTGTAATAAAACGGGGTCGGCTCCCGTAAAGGACATTATGGACTATCCTCTTGATTCAATTATAATGTTTTTCAGAGTTAAATCATTAAATTATGGACTTGCCACCGAATTTCAATATATGATGTGTTGAAGACCTATTTTTATCTGTAGACTTAAGGATATCTATTTCTAAACACAATGAAGTGTCCAGGACGTCTGATTCTGGGTATTACACCTACACTAATAATAAATAGAAAAACAGCCCTATAAAATATTATAAAAACCGTGTTGAGTACATTTATTTATACCGGTAAATGCTAATTTGTCATTAAATTCGTAATTATCTGAAAATATATAAAGCTTTAAACATTAAAAATAACAAAAGACCTCTTTCTTTCAATGTACAATAAAATGCTACAGAAGAGAACAGCGAGCGATGTCATTGGAAAACACATAATTAGCCTCATATTTCTGCTGACATTTTTATTTCCATTAAGTTCTCCAGTACTCTCGAGATTTTATCTCTAAAGCTAGAATAGAAATGTTTATTAAAAGCATACGTAGATCGTAAAACAATTGTAAAGTTATTATTATTATATTGTTACTTTATTATATTTCAGTTCAACTTAAACTCAAAAAGCTTAATCTGGATGTAAATTAATAGAACAAAGTAATAGTTAACAGTTTGAAAACTACTGACTTTAAGACCACTCGACTACTTTACATAATTTAAGGAGAGCTTTGTCACTAACTTGGGAGGTCAATGGCTTTTATAACTGGGACTTGTTTTTGGCATCCATTCATGAACGTAGATTCTAGACAAGTAAAGCGTGGCAGTTGGTAATAGTATTACGATGAGAACCGTATCCAGGCGGCATCTGTTTTTTGTTGCTGTCGGGGTAATAAGTTGTCGCTCTCTTCATATCGATTTCAATTAAGAGCGTTCGTGTTCATTCGATTTAAAGTTATACAGAACAACTTTCTTTCCTTTTTTCCTTATCGTTTCGCTGTTTCCGTGTTTTTTTACTAATGGAATATGTACTGCTTAGCAAAATGTATACTGTGTAATGATTATTATACTATTAGATACCACTACTTACTAGAAACCAATTGAGTTAGAAGCCCATATAATAGTAAAAATATCAGCGTTTCATTAAACGCGTACTATCTATAAATAACATTATATTTGAAAATGAAAAATGTATAGCATATATTACGCACGTGTCAAAAGCGAAATCATAAAATATCAGTAATATTATTCTGTATTTCTGTAAATTCTGGATCTGCGTAACATTTATTACAAAATGTTTTATCTTCCTTTACATTTTTCCGTCGCTGTAGAACTCTTGCATAAATGAATACGTGATTTATTAATTAAGTCGCGCTGTCTTCGTCTGCCTCTTGTTTTCTACGTGTCAAGCTTGGGGTCATGACTCTTTACATGTATGTCGCTGTACAACTAATTGTTATATAAGATTTATTCTTAAGATTCACTGACATAAATGCAACTTTATTATTTTTCGATCCTATTTTTAACAATCTCTAAAAGCAGGCGCTAGTTAAAATACTCACATCGCTAATTGACAATTTGTTGCTATAAGCGTTTGAATAACATGTTTAAACATCAATCCAGTAGGTGTTATATTGCACTATTATGGTTGGTAATTTTTTTTCAATAATAGAGCTGTTTATTTCTCATTTAAATTAGCAAAATTTTTGACTTACATAAAATAGTTCAAAGAATATCGATTATCCTGTCTGACTATCTTTGTCAAGGCAGTTCATTGTTAAGGCTCGTTTCGATTGTCTTCATTTTCTGTAAGCTTTTTGTTAATGTGGAAACGATTTATATGCTCTTGCCTATATTAAAAAAATAACAAGCAATTCCATTTTTGAAAAATATATGTGTTCGAAAAACATCCTAGTTTTAAATTATAATATTCTATTTCACACTGAACTGATAAAGTAAATAGGATTTTCAATATTAGCATAGCCGATGTATGGGTGAGAAGCTCGGTGATCCTATAATAAAATAGGCCATTCGCACAGTATTGGAAAATGTCTGCGGGTGGGTAATGGATTGCTAATATTTGCTAAATCTCGTAAGTGTTCCCTACCGAAAGCCGCTTTCATCCGTCTTTTCTGCAGCTACTCAGCACCCGTATAACGTAGAGGGTGTCGAAACAATAACTAGTGTATCCGTGATATTATGGGCACATTGACGTGAATTATTGAGCCTTGCATTGTTTGAATTCTTTGATCACGTTTTATACACCGCAGTATATGTATAATAGTAAGTTTGCTGAAATCTTTGTCAATATCGCAAAGAGTAAAAATAAATAATGATGTTATATAAAAGAAACACTTTTGAGTTTATCTTTCTCGCGGAAAACACGCAAATTAATCTAGTTAGACTCGGCGTCTGAAGAATATTTCAATTTATCTTCGGCATTGCTTTGAAACGAAGGGTCCTAAAACGAGTTCTTTTACGATCGGCTGTTTTCTCTGAAATTTGAAACCGCGAGGGCGGACAATGCTCTAAGTATAGCTTGCTAATGACATGCCTATAGACTGGGGAATGAAAAAGGATGATGTATTGTGTTACGTAGGATGCGACAGGCCCTTATTTAATCGCTACTAATAAAGGTAAATAAATAAATCGATGAATAATGTGACAGAAGACATCTTATCTTTGTATTTTATGAAATAAAAATCCTAACATAATGCATACTAATACGCAACCATTTGCATATAATTCTAACGTGGTAAATTAAGCGTCTATGATAGAATTTTCTGGAAATGTACCTGACTACGAACATATAACTTAAACGTTCATTTTGAGATTTTCTAATGCTGTAGGTCGTTTCTCAGAGGGGCGTCAGTGCAATTTTTTTTGGGTCAGGTTTTGAAAAGAGTAACTTAAACCTCGGTCGCTTAGAAGACAATGCTATATTAATGACCTGAAAACGCTTTAGGCTTTAGTCACCCTATTTCAGAGTGACCCCTTTTGTTACTCATAAATATCGCTGAACTGGAAACAAAAAATTGCTAAAAATGTCCATGTACTGTATAATCAAAGCGAAAAAAATATTCAGTAATTTGCGACAAACGCTAGCAAATATAATCATTACTTATCGAATTATTCTAAATGTTTTACCAAAAATAAAATTATCGTTTTATTTTTAAATCATTATCAGCATCCAAATATAAACCCTGTCAAAATTTTAGACATTTAAATATAGTTTATAATAATTTATTATAACGTAAGACACAGATATATCTACAATTCTTTAGACATTTGCTATTTTCTAGTAGATAGGGGATAGGGGAGAATAGAAATCTGTCATCGTAATCTAGATCGAACCACATATATAGTAGGTATATGTTCTCACATCCGTGAAATCAAACGAGATTGGCTCGGACAAACTGTCAATAAAACTAAAGTTTATGGGAGGATCTATTGCGGGGAGTGCTTTCAGTGCTCACAACTAGACAATTCATCTGCGGTACCGAAGTGACATATAAAACATTTTATGTCTGTCGTTTTTGTTTAGTTCAAAAGAGGGTTTCGATGACGGGAAAGTAGAACGGTTGTTGGCAAAACAATTGTGTCGCCTTTGTCTTGTGTTTAACCCAACAGTTTCTTTGAAATCTTTTTTAGTTACTCGCACACAAGTGCTCCTTTATGCATATTAATATAATTTTCATGACTACAACATTTTTCTCTCAATTCTGTATTGTTTTTAATCAGCGATGTTCTGTCTCGTTTCACCGTAATACCGTGTACAATAATCGGTACATAAAAATGGAACTTTCTTCCGAACCTACACTTTATGAGAACGTTTAAAAGAAGCATAAAAAGACATTCAGAATGGAGAACAATTTTCGTATACTAGTTCTATCCAAGTTTGAATTTATATTCATTTGTCGCAGCAGGTGCCGGGGGCGGCATGCTGGGCGCGCGGCTCAAGTCATGGATGGAAGCGCAGCTGGGGCGGGCGAAGAAGCGTAAACAGAAGCAGACGAGACAAGCAACACCGCCTATGACAGGATCTGTAGCGCCACCGCATCTTTCGTCACCCGAAAGCGCTTACAGTACAGGCTACTCTACAGATGGTACCTCACCCGGTGCGCCGCCCGCTACGCTCGCTGCTCCGCTCGTAGCGCCCCCGCCGCCACCTACGCCGCCCACCACACATTTATACCACGAACCGGCTAAGGTGAGCTCATGTTCTCATAGAGAATATCAAATGCAGTTCGCGTTTCGTCTTCGCTCTGTGAATTTCCAAATGCCGTAAACAAAAAAAGTCAATATACCATCAGTACCATCAATTGAGCGTCATGATTAGTTGTCCGGTGTCTGACAAGCAATGGAAAATCAAACGTATACCCACATTACGGTTCTCTTATATACAGTAATTTGTTGAGACTTCAAATAAACGTTCGGTAGAAGCGCAAAGAAGGAATATTGTATGATTTACATTCGCTTATAGTTCATACCGCAAACATCCCGTGTTTCTAACATGAAGCGGCTGATGAGCGTAAACAAAAGCAAGTGAGGTGACATTTGCATGTGCTGTTCCCATCCCTTTTATTTTCATACGAGGACAGGTAGATGACAGGGGTTGCTTGCCACGTAAATAGAAATAAGTGATGCGGTCCCACATCTAGTGCGCCATCGTAAGGGCTTAAGGGCGTTAGAGTGAGTAATAGTCCCTATTGAAGTTTTATCTCCTAACACCTTTTTTGACTGCTACTTTTGTGGCATGTAGCTCTATTCTTTGACTGAGATCACACGTACTATAAGGGTAACTATAAGGTTAAATCTATACTTACTAATTCTTAGTATACTTCTATCTGAATTAATAATTTGATACAATAAAAATGTTTCGGTTAATAAATTGGAAGGGAAATTTAGTTTACATAAACATCTTCTTGAAAGGACACAAACATATTCGACGTATACAGCTTAATTTAAATTTAACAAGTTATAAAATGATTACGAAAACGGAAAACAACAAACGTGTAACAATTTTGGAACGACGTCGTACATAGCAAATTAGGAAAATTGAATTTTGCCAGCTGTTAAAGTTAAAACAGCGAGGGTTAACTAATCCCTGTTTAATATTATTAATTTGGGTAATTTTGGGCTTTTAGTCTATACAGATAAGGCGGATTATCGTATAAACCTGATAGATGATGTAGGTACAGGATTTGCCCAATATACGTTCATCACTCACGTCGGAGTAAAATTCCATTAGGTCGGTTTCCTGCATACGTGAAACGTTCGATAAAGGCACGGTAATATAGTTAAAACATAAATTATAAACTTTTATGTTAAATAATTTGTTGGTGTTGAAAGGTAGGGAATAGGTAATAATTTGCGCAATGATGCCATAATGAGAATAGGTAAGTACATTTAAAAAAAATAATATTAATCAGATTGAAGTTATTGAAATATCTTGTACAATTTTGCAATTATGTAATTGATAATCTATGTAAATAAAAAACCCTTCTGAATCCGATTAATATGGTTTTTTTGATACACGCGTTTGAAGAAAATTAAAATGTACACTGCAAATTTGGTAATGAAATGCTTACATAGCACCTGTTTTTTAAAACATTCAAGTGTGGAAAGGCATGACTACTAGATAATCTATACTTTATATTTTTCATCTGTTCGTAAGCACTACGTCAACTTCATGACATAATTAGTTACTCGACGATAGTCTGTTGGTCTATTTATTTTATGCTGAAGTGTTCAAACATCCTCAGACTGAAGTAGAAACGCTTACTGCTATGTAACTTTTTGCTTTTGTGAACCGCTGTAACATGTTTGAAACCATGATAAAATTTCGTTATGCCACCCCCCTAATTAAATAATTAAAAAATGATATAAATAATGTAAAGATTTTAGTTTCTTTTTACCGCTAAACTTACGGACTCCTGTTATATATTGACAATTGTAATTAATATTTTATTATATGTCTTAAAACCTGAATACATACAGTGTGTTAAGGGACCGCTTGCGAATACGAAGACAGATGATAGTACTAATGACACCTTTGATAATGGGACGGAAAAAAATCGAACCTGATAAAAAACATATTTTTAAAAAGTTTTATTAGCATTATTTACGCTCCATCATGTTAGTTCAGCTAAATGAAACAATAGCTTTAAAAGATACATTGCTTTAGTTAAACTAATAAACCAAAAAAGTTTTAAAAATATTATTTTTTTTTTGGCAGGATCGATTGTTTTTACGTACCATCATCAAAGGTGTCATGAGTACAATCATCTGTCTTCTTTTTGGGCAGCGGTCCCCTAACACCCGTTATATTTGTGATTTAAAAGTTAACACAAAGAGGTCAAACATTGTACAAAGAAAAGGAAAAAGGGAAGCAGTGGGGTGTGTCTTATCATTGATCATGTTCAACAAGGCTCTACGGTATGTCGAGTTTTGGGTTTTCAGTTCCCAGAGAGGGCTTTCTCGCACATGATCAGTAAATTCTAAAAAGCTTACATGGATAAATGTAAGAGAGTAGTAATATTTCTCGTGTTAAATTCGTGTATATAATATTAATTATATTGCCAATACCAACCTTCTTAAAATTTTTAACAATTTTAATAGCCTATTTTTGCGGTCAATTTGTTTCATAAACGAATCTAGTACCATTTAAATTGGTGTATTACACATTTATGCGCCGATTTGAAGTTCTTATTTAACACTGTAACCTATATTTGTATTACACAGAAGATAGACGAAGAAATTAATGCTTATCTATACTAATAGTATAAAGCTGAAGAGGTTGTTTGTTTGAACGCGCTAATCGCAAGAACCGCTGATCCGATTTGAAAAAAATATTTCAGTGTTGGATACTATATTTATCGAGCAAGGCTGTAGGCTATATTGTATTTTCAAAACAAGTTAGGGATCCTTACTAAAAGTCCAATAATGTAACCCAAGGTATAAAAATCGAAATGAACGCAAACGAAGCCGCTGGCAGAAGCTAGTTTGTTATATGTTTAAATTGCGAGCTATGAGTCTTTTTCAGTTTTTAAATTATTTTGCAATCGCTCTTTTACAAGCATAAATTGACTTTTATACTGAG
>JAOSYY010000003.1:2615167-2626731 GCA_025727935.1 Hebomoia glaucippe
GAGCTATGAGTCTTTTTCAGTTTTTAAATTATTTTGCAATCGCTCTTTTACAAGCATAAATTGACTTTTATACTGAGTACTGCTTTAGGTTTTCTTTCTCATTGTTTTCAGTATCCATGTTTCGCTACGATGAATAGTCAATACTGAATTTTAATATTCAATTAATTCTCTTTTGATAGATTCATCAATTATTAATACTATCTCGTCCATCCAATAGGGATTTGAATAGTCATGGCCGCTAGCAAACACTAGCTATTGTTGTAATATTATAGCTGGTATTGGCTTCATTTTATTAATTATTTACTAGAGCGGATTAAATTGTCAAGGGAGAGCTTTTATCTTAGCTACATAAAACAGATTGTCTATTAGCCACGAAATAACTCAATTTGTTTTTGTTTACGAGATGTCTGCTTTGAAGATGAATCGTGTTAGTGAATAAATTTATTTTTCGTTAAAAGGATAGATGACATTAGGGTTTCTATAGTAACGTCAAAAGAATTAACATAACATCATTTTTCATAAAAATAATAGTTAAAATAAAAAACTAACTGCGAACTTAGTTTTTTAAGTGATAAAATATAAATTCGCAAATTTTTTGTTTCGATAAATATTGTTTTTATGCATATGTTGTTAAGAAATACGAGTACAAATTACTAGTTACCATTATAACTACTAGTAAAGTAAAAAATAAATTGAAGACGAATTAGCGATATATGATATTTTATAAAAATGTGAAAAAATATGTTACGTAAATTATTTTAATACTGCAAATTGCATGGAATCGCCAATAGATGGCGTTGTAGGTACGCTAAATCTCGGTACCAATATTGTGGCAATAGTTTATATGTATAATCATGACATAATTTAGTGCCTTCCTTGTCTTGGGGAGCATAGTGCGCAGTGATCGTAAAGTGAGAGCACTGATGCTGACACCAAACAGTTAAACTGACCCGCGCCCGGCTGCCGAAAGGGAGTCTGAGCGCAATTTTTGAAAAGCCCTTATACTTTACGAGGGCTTAACATTCAGAAACTGTAAAACCACTGTTTTCTTTAGAGCAAACAGCTAAGGTCCCGTCATTCCGCGTTCATTGGTCCACATCACTGAGAAATACTTAATATAACAAATAACAATAATCAAATGATAATAAATACTGACTGGATTACCTTATTTTTTAGCTATTATAATATGCGTTTCTATTGTAAATCAATCGTACCGATTTCATGAATACAATGCCATAGGATCGCCATAATGCATATACTAGGTTTTACCCTCGGCATTACTCCCTTAATGAGTTTCTAGCCAAAATAGGAAGCCTATAACTGACTCCATAGTCCCTTCTAAGTCAATACCACAATCAAACACTTCCACACACATACAAGAATCCTTTTAATAATATTAGAAAGGATTCTTCATTTCCAGTGGTATATAGCCTTATCTAGGATTTTTTATTTCATAAATCTATCTAGCTTTGCAGCATCCACGAGTAAAATATCAGTTAAGAAGTATATTCCACAAATGCAAGATAAATTGAATATAATATTTTATTTGACAATCATTTCAGCGTCGTTCCAGTACAACTGGACGTAAATTTGTACCAGAACCGTCTGTCTGTGCCACGCCATCTCCTCGCCCGCGATGTCGCATACGGACAAATCCGTGGCTCGGAGCCACTTCTCCGGCCAGGAAGAAACCACCTCATCTCCTACACCAGCAGTCACTTCAAATACCACAGCAACCGGTTTTACACCACGCGCCGTTTTCTCTAGACTCTCATATAAAATATGGATCAAGGTAAACTGAGATGTCCTCTATCACCCGCACGTGAATATATTTTTAATTTGAACATGAAATAGTTACAATTTGACTTTAATATTCGAATTAAAAAAAAAAACAAATCGATGTTACAAACGACGATTAACATTCTATAAAATATTTCAGATCGCCGCATGTGTCTCCGCATCTATCACCACACATATCTCCGCATATGTCTCCACATTATTCTCCTCATTTATCTCCGGAACCATATCGACAGCCGTACTACAGAGGGGCATCTAGTGATGAAGAATATCGTGGCCTAAAGCCACGAGGACAGGAAACGGCTATCTTATCGGATGCAGATGTTGATTCGGATGGTGATACAGGGTTAGATGGTGGGGATGAAGATGAAGCAGACAGTACTGCGTCACCAGGAAGACGAAGGGCGAGGCGACGAAGACCACCAAGGCGGCCTCCACGATCTGCAGGTTTGGACTAACTGCAGAACAACTAGTCGTACATAGTGTAAGCAAATAGTTATTGATAGTGAGGTATATGAATCTGGACTGAAGGAACGGCAAAGGAAAGGAAGAGTAGTATGAAAGTTTTCTCAGACATTATTACTGTTCTTTAAACTTTTTCTCAGACATTATTACTGTTTCTTAATTAATACATTATAACACTTTATTTGTAATATTCGTGTTACTATAATTATCGGTGCAAACTAAGTCAATAATAACTCAACCCGATGAAAAAACATTATTATTGATGAAGAGAAGGAACAATATCCATATTTGTTTCTTATCAGGAGACTGAAGAAGTTTATATAGGTTTAATTGTAGGAGCGACACCACCACGCATGCGCCGTCGTCACGCACCATCTGCCCCTCCAGTAAGAGAAAGAGATCCGTTGCTAGAAGCAGATAGAGAAGCCGAGAGGAAGTATCGAGAACTGATCCGGGAAGCAGAGAAACTCCTCGTCACAGTCTCCCGGGCCCCCATTGAACCCCCGCACAATCCAAGAGTTGTTGAACTTAGGGCCACCGAGGTTAGTCCAGTTAGTGACATTATGAAAAACAATGAGGAAACATATATATAAAACAATGATTGATCATTAGGAAGGTATACGAATTTTTATTTTATTTTAAGTAATTTCGATGAGAGTTTTTTAAATCTATTAATAAACTGAAGTAGTACTAGGAGATATATTTTTTAAAAGAAAGGATGTTCACATTTTTTGGACTAGGTGCCTAGTAATTGCAAAGTGATTTTGTACATCTATGAATACAATTTTTATTACTAGTCTTTATAAATGTTTATTTAATCTACGCAAAAAAGCTGATTAACTCAGATTAGATTGAAAAAAACGACAGCTGGTTGTTTGAGTAACTGCTTTATTTTTCTGAGATAATTAAGTTGAAATGACGTGGCTCAATATTATTTAAATTATTTATTATTATAGGATATTTAGACTACACAAATAGTGCTAAAAATTAAAACGGTTTAAATTCATTGAAACGTCTAGAAATCTTGTCGCGATATTTTTACTCAAGTCGTTGCACTGTGCCCTTTGACTTCGTCCTGGATGAGTCCATACAACCCATAAGTCATGCACAACCCCCATAGACATTCATAATATTTTTTATCACAAAAAGCCAACGTTTATCAGAAACCGTAACTCGACGATATATCGAACGACATTTTTAAATGCCATCTATTCGATTTCTTTGAAACCTATGAATTAATTTATATACTACAAAAACATCACTAAATTGTGATAAATCTTGGATAGTCTTTTGTTTCGTGTAGTATAGTAAATTAAAACTTGCTCACGTTATGTCCATCCAGAACGAGTGAAGCATTCTGATAAATACCCTGACGAGTATAAACCTCTACCAAACTCATTATCTTCAAGGTGGAATGTCCCCGGCGCAGTCCAGAACGCACGCATATCACAAACTTCATCCGGGCGAACTCCCCTGAGGCCCCGCGCCGTTCCTCCCCCGCCCCCCGCCGATCGCCCCTTGCAGCACCCCCTCTGATAAGGACACCATTCCAACCTCCATCGCCCAACGATAGACCTCACTCCGAGCCGCCGAAAAGGAAAATGTACGCACGAGAAGAGGTAAGTCTTGAGAAGAATTTGAACAAATCGTCTATAATAGGACAGTCCAAATCATGTTATGTTATTTGACTAATATTAATACAACCCGTGACATATTTACATAAATATTTCTTTTGTAAAACTACAATATTTTTGTGGCATCCAAAATAAATTATTTCAAATATGTGTTTTGAATTGGTCCTCACAAATTAATTTCCCGTTGATTTGATAATGCACACAGACACGTAAGTATTTATTTATTCGACCCTCGAATCTAGTGATCGATATTAGTCCATGGTGGTATATCATTTGGACAGCTCTGCTCTATGAATTCACAAAAGCAAAAATTGTCGGCAGTAGTTGTCTCGTTTCAACGTTGAGAATTCTTCTTAAAACTTGGGTCTGTTTTCGTTTTTTAAGAAACTGTATTTTCGTACTTTTTATAAAGTAATCTCTGTTAATCGATCATTTTCGCAAATGACATAAAATTTTAAAGTTATTTCAAAATCAATAACAGCTTGTAATGATATTTTAATAGTCAAGTACCTAAACGAATATTGACCGACTGAAATGAATATTGCAGGTGTTACAGACATTGGAAGGTCTTCGTAAGAGTCTGCAACAGCAGTCCGCTTTATTGGCGGTGCAAAGGACTCGGCTCGACTCGCTATAAACCTTGTTTTCCACTCCAAGCCAAATTAGATAATTTTTTAGTTCACATATCCTTTGTAGTTATTGTCAGTCGTTACTTGCATTTACATTTCTTCTAATAAAATAATGAATTACCAAATTTTAACAAAATGTTTTTTAGACAGTCTTACTTCTATTTCACGACATTTTCGAGAGAAAAATCTATTTGTCCGAAACATTAATATTTATTAGATTATATAATATTAAAACAAAATAAAATGTGTCTACCTATACTTTAATGAACATTAAAGTATGAAAAAGCGTTGTAATGATTGTTTAATTAACACATTAAAACTAAATAACAAGAAGGTAAATTATTCATAAGTGTCGCGACATGGCGTCGTATCACTTATTATAATTTTAAACAAATACGGAACATTATATATTAAATGTTTTAAATGACATAATGTTATCATTATTTTAACATGCTTATTATGTAGAAGAGCAAACTTTTCATGCAATTTATGTGCATACATAATACAAATGACAGGTGCGATGTCATGCAAATGGCTGACAAAGATTTTAATGACATAATTACGACGAACATTAGAATTACAAGTGTGTATTCTATTAGTAATATTAAAAAATAACATTGTGTTTGAAGTTTTTCTTAAAAACAAACAATATTATCGAATTATTATTAAAAATTAAAGCAAAGGTATTAATTATAAAACCTACTTGTATTTATGCAGTTAAAAAAATAATCTAAATGCAAGTACGATTTTAGTAGTTCTTCCATAATTTCCTCTACAAATCCCTCCAATTTTCTAGTCTAGTCATCATATTTTTGATCTTGACAGTTTTTATTGGCAGAGACACGTAACATTTGACACTAATCTGCATAAAATAGTAAATATTGTAATCTTCTACTTTAATATACGCCGTGTTAAATGAAGTTCCTAAACGATATTCTTCTAATAAGGTTT
The DNA here is from genome assembly GCA_025727935.1 of Hebomoia glaucippe. Taxonomy (NCBI): domain Eukaryota; kingdom Metazoa; phylum Arthropoda; class Insecta; order Lepidoptera; family Pieridae; genus Hebomoia; species Hebomoia glaucippe. Next base: position 2,620,644 of record JAOSYY010000003.1, read on the forward strand.
TATTTACAGGTCGCGTTGTTTCTAAACTACTCTTATTGTGGAATTTAAGGATCATTTTTACGATGTATGCTTTCTCTGCCAAAAAAACAAATTATTAGTCTGTAGGATTGTTATCGTTTCGTATGTAGGCGGAGCCATCTTTATTATACTTGTAGTATTAGCATCATTTTATTGGTAGCTTCTAGATCTCTTGGTCAGTAATAATCAGGAAATAGTGGCAGATTTTAGAACATATTTCATTAACGATTGTCAGAATGTGAATTCCTTTTGTTGAGAAACTTGATATATTTTTAAAACTAGACTAAGACGCGTTGAAGCCTTAGGACGTAAACTGAAGAATATGAGAATTTTCAACTCATTGAAAATTCGATTTCCCGACCAAAATGTCGTAGACCGGAAGCGGTGTTAATTTGATTTGAAGAAAGTGAGTCTATAAATTATGGTATCTTTGTTTTATTCTTCTTTTCTTCTAATTTCTTGAAAGTTCTTTACAAACTAGAGATTCAACGAAACAGAATTCGAATGAGATTTATTTAGATAATTTCTTTGAATAAGTGGAAACTTTTTGTATACAATTTTCTTACATGCTACCCTCTTATTTGCACTATTTTTAAGGAGGCATCCGGGGGTTTTTCACCACGTACTTTTGGCCAGATTTGTCACTATTTCTTGGTAACTATTTCGACAGCATTATAGTCGTTGATAGTTCACTATGTATTGTAGACGTAGTATTCACTAGCGGCGAACCGCGAACACGGTGTAAGACTGCGTTATTTAATGATAATAATATACAATATTATGACTAATCGTTATATCGCGACCACAAGAAAGATGATTGGATTTTAGAAATACAATTCTTATTAGAAAACTATTCCAACTATCATGTACTCGATATCTTTTTTAAGGGAATTAATAGCCAAGGGATAAATGTCAAGCAGGGTATTGATTCAGTATCTTCAAATAATCCACTCTTAATACGATTAACTGTAATTAAAACACGTATAAAAACAGTGATAATTGTAATTTGAGCTCATAATCTAAGATGTACCTAATGTCACCAATTTTTAATTGACTATTGTCAAAATGTAAATAATTCTTATAAACTGTTTTGACAAGACCAATTTAAATTAAAACTCGGACTACGGGCATTAATGTTAAATAAATAATTATAAAATCTGTGTTAAAAAAAGGCCGCAACACAATTTAATGTCATCTCAATCGGAACTAAATAAATTGATTTTCCATTCACCTCAGGGTCATGCGCGCGCTGCTACCTTTAAGACTTTATTGAATATTTTGTATAAGAGCTTGAGGTGAGTGGTCAATTGTTTTTGGAGCCCTATTCCTTAATTAAAAATAAAAACTGAAGTCAATGTTTCTATCGTTGATCGATAACTTCAATTGATTTCAGTGACTGTATAAAACTGCTAAATGCATGTTTCTTTAAACCTAGGCAGGTTATAAGATACGAAAATATATAAAATAATAATATAAATACATTTATTTCGTATAAATAATAATATGTCGTAACTTTTAATAAAAGTTTTATTTCTTGGGTCTTGTCTTATGTGTTGGCTCTTTGCAGAATTTTCAATTATTTTGCGAATATTAAATCCAAACATCTATCATGTGACGAGGGTGCCCGTATGTAGGCATCCCATATTTTTGTTAGCGCAATTTTGGGGAGACGAACAATGTAAGGAGCGTTCCCAATGAAATGTAAATATTTACCCACTTACTGTTTATTGTAAGTATAAATAAGATTTATACGTTTAGTTGAATTTTCATTAAAATATTAACATAATTATATATTGATGTTTTATTTTGTGATATCCTGATTTAAACATTTCAAATCTATGTGAGAATCGATTTCAATATCAAAGGGTCTAATGATATAATATTCTAAACAATTCAGACGTATCAGCTCAAAATAGTTTAATTGATCATGCGCAAAGATAATGTTAAACTTTTAAACTTAATAATGCTAATTACATTTTTTTACTTGAATTCAAATCATCATCAAAGAAGAAATTTAAAAGTCAAAATAAATTGATATTCTAAAATATGCATAAAACTATTTAAATTTTATTTTCGTAAATAATTCCAAAGCAAAATACTAGATGTCGCTATAATCAAAAACGATGTTCATTATGATGAAACTTTTAATCCTCTGCACTAGATGACGCTAGTATATCAGGAATAGATTAACTTATTCTGCAGTAGGCAGCAGCGAATATTCGAGACTATAAAAAAGTCGTTGTTGTCAATGTACATGACTGAATGAAAACAATAATAAATACTGTTTGATAATCATGACGTATGTTTTGTGTGTATATATATTTGTTGACGTAGAAAGTTGACGTATTTTGGTAGCTCCCTCAGCTAACGATAATAGTAATAAACTAATGTTTCTATCATGTTCTATCTCAAATGATTCAAGAATTGAACACGTATAGGAAAGAGCAGGACAGCATGGAAATATTTACTGTAGACCTTTGTCAGAAAATAAGTTGTACCAGCAGAACTACTATTTATCGACATTAAAATAATTTAGTCAATAGTTTATTTCTTACTTACTAGAGTTTAGTTAATAATTTAATATTATATATTAAACTAAAAATAATAATTAAGACCTTTTATTTTATTTTTCAATCTGGAATGTGCAATACTTTCTTTCAACATTCAAATAATTGTTTTCAGCAAAAGTAATATCGCGTTGGAGGTGCTGGGATTTGAACCCAGGACTTTCAGCATGCGAAGCAGACACTCTACCACTGAGTTACACCCCCGAATGATGGCATTGTTGAAAATAAAGTTCAATTATTGAAATATCTTCCAAAGTTGAAATTAAATACAACTGACAATAATGAAGCTTCAATAATAACCAGTCACAAGCTTTTATCTTAGAAAAATTCATATAAATTGCTACGTTAATGTGAAATTAAATTGACTATTGTTAAAAAATGTTGAAAAACAGAGGTGTCCCACGCTTTTTTAATAAACAATTTATTTGCACTAAATTATATTACAGTTTAATATACAGACTTTTTATAATGCATGATGTACGCTAAAAATTAGACATTCTTCAAATGCACTGATTTTACCTATTATACGCTAATAGCAACCTCTGGCCCTGATCGAATTTCAAATCATTCACAAGTTATGTGCCACTTCTTTTGTTTTCAAATTACGTCTATAACACCTATTGTAGAATTGGAATTTTAGCGCTTAATTCAGTATTGGATGATGAATATATATTAAAGAATTTATACATATACATATACATATGTTGTAATATCAAAATGATAAAAATCGCGCAGAAAGAAGAAATTCCATAAATTTTTTGCTACTTTTTATGCGTTTATCTAATAATACCAAAAACACTATTCTTAAAGATGGCTGTTACACGTAAAGAACCTTTGATATAAAACATTCAACGATAAAAATGATGAAAAGCAACAAGAAAATCACGATATGGGATATATATTATATCAATATCGATTTAAGTATAAATATATTTAATTTAAAAAGTTTTATTTTGTATATCAAATCCAAACATTTATTTAATGTGGCTAAGGCTTTAAGGTTGGCAACGCGCCTTCTAGATCTAGTGCTCTTGGAGGTGTCCAATTGTCCATAGGCATTTTTTTTTTTTTTTTGGGGGACGTCGCGTAATCCATGGGCGATAGGAATCGCTTAGTATAGGTGAACTGTATGCTCGTTTGCCTTACTATGGTATAAAAAAAGCAAATACTTTTCATCTTTTCTCCCTACAGGGTTGCAATTGTATTAAATAAAATGCGCTAGCTATATTGAAATTAAATGCTATTCATCTAATTAAATTTGAAAACAACTGTGTAAATTTTAAAAATTATAATGAGTAATTATCGGACTAAGTCCACATTATAAAATATTTAAATATATGAAATGTATCGACGTCAATAGAAAAATAAACAGCTCGTATGGATACTTAAATATGTAGATTATATTTAATTTTATTTTTCTTGTATAAATTATATAATAATACCTATCAAAACACTTGAAATTTAAGTAGGTACTTATAAAATTCTAATGTATCTTGATTGAGACCATATTGTTAATGCATATATTGTCCCTCACTAAATCGTAATCGTATGGTACCTTAGAAAGACAGAAGAACTCTCAAAGTAGTATTAGACGACATAAGTAAAATCGTTCATAAGATGAATTAAATATTATATTTAAATAATTTTTAATATTATAAAGCTGAAAGTTTGTTTGCTTCTTTCAAGGCGTTAATCTCAGATATCGCTAGTCCGATTTAAAAAATTCTTTCAGTGATGGATAGTACATTTATCAAGAAAGACTATATTATATTCTAAAAAAATAGAGCCTTAGTAAAAGTCCAACAATGTAACACAAGGTGTTAAAATCAAAATGGACACGAGCGAAATCGCTGGCACAAGGTAGATTTAAATAATACTAAAGCTAACAAGAAACTGTACACAAAAAATATTATTTTCATTCGAGAAATAAAATATAAGAGATCGTATCTTTTTTCTGTGGATAAGATTTGATTTTAGTTAAAGATCTACAAACTATATTTTATTTATAATATATATTTTTCATAAAAACTTGAGAAAAATCTTTATTTTAAATAATGTCTCGTGGTTAATAATTTATTTTTAATATGTTATATCTGTGCAAATTGTTTATGAATCTGTAGTTAGTAGGAGTAGTCTGTAGTATATGGAATTTAAATTCTCTGCATAATCTATTGTATTTGACAAATACCTCTCCTCCTAGGAGGAACTCCTAAAAATTTATAAGTTTCGTTCGGGTCACGTATCACCGTTCATAGATAGAAAAGTCGTGAAGATGCGCGTTTCGATTTCAGTCTATGAATTTCCGAATACTCGAAATAAATATAAGGCCTTAAGGTTGGCAACGCGTCTTCTAGATCTACTGATATTCGAGGTGTCCATGGGCGACAGAAATCGGTTAATATAATGGAACTGTATGCTCGTTTGCCTTCCTATGGCATAAAAAAAAAATACCAATTGTTCAGGATATTCTAATAGAATACAGGATAAGTTAGGATTTAGGGGACTTCCAAAGCAGAGAGTATACCTGCATTAAAACTTTATTCAAGTGGCCATTTGTAGAGCACGTAAGCTTTTTAAAAACGTCAAAACATTATAAAAAATCCGTTTTGATAATATTTAATTCTATAGTCGATTTAGAAAATTTTTTCAGATGCTTTAACGATGTTTAGGAGCGAACTGAATTTATTTCTAACTAAATAACAATCTACAACTTACAACAGGTTCTTTAACCTTATGGTTACTTGTTTATATAAGGTAGGATTACCAATGTATGAATTTGGTAGGCGGAATGCATTTACTCAACGAAAAAAAAAGGATTACCTCTGTATAATTCGAGTCTACAATAACAACTCATTAGAATACAGGGCCAAAACTAATCTTTCGTCATTCGCACTTGCCTCATCTGCAACAAAACAAGTCGATTCAAATTCACAAATTCGCATTTGTGCGACGCTGCGACAAAAACGTGTGACGAATCATTTATTATTGCTTATGACTATCCTGTCTGGTGTGATCAATTTGCCATTCATGGCTTCCTTAATTATATGAAGTCGTAGTTTTTTAGATAAAGAGCCACCACACAGCCTACTCATACGTATTTACCATATTAACAATATGTTTATAATTATTAAGTGGGATATTTTGATTTCACAACTTTGCACCATTTGCTTACAGGTAGGTACAACAAATAATACTAAAATGTCAGTTACGAAGGTTTTATATAAAACACTTTTTTATTTGTAAATGTAGAGTGGTTTTGTTGAGGTTGAATTTAAAAAATAATTGACTGAATACAACCAAATTGAAAAAACCATACTGTATGCCAAATCTAATTTTTCACAGAAACGAAATTTCACACTACGCTTATAGACTTTCTATTCCTAAATCGTTTTAAAACACACTAAGAGTGACACACGGATGCGTTCGTTAAAAAAACATTATCAGTAAAACGGTCGAACAAATATTTATGGGTTTTAGTGTTTTCATGTGGAATGCTAATTATT
>JAOSYY010000003.1:2652624-2670771 GCA_025727935.1 Hebomoia glaucippe
ATAATTGAAAAAAGGAATCTGCTTTTTACTTACGATTCTATAAAGTTGAAATAATCTTATTATAGACAAGATAAAACATTAAAACAGTGTAAACGTATTTATCTAATTCTAAATATTTAAAAGTGTTGTCCTTTATAATACTTGTGAATAACTGAGTGGTTTGTAAGCGTTCCTTCCCCACAAGTACTCGAGGAGGGTATAAAAACAGTTTGAAAGCGACACAAAGTCTGCCTGCGAAATTTACGATTGTAAATAGGGCATTTCATTTGTTTACTTATGGCCGAATAATTCGTTGAATCCGTATAATTACTGGCTTTAAAATGATTCCATTTCCCTCGAACAGTGGAATGTAAAACTTTAGTATAAGTAATGTTAAAACATCGAAACGTCCATCTAACGCTTGTCTGTGATTGTTAATTTACGTAATTCTTGTTTTCTGGGCCATCTGTAGTTATTAGAATATGTTTATATTATTATTTCTTCATTCGTTGTGTATTAGTTGCAGCAATTTACTCGATATATTTTTTAATTTCTGGCGATAGAAACAATAGCCGTCAGTCTTGTTTTGCTACGTTGTGACCTAGATGATTAAATATATTTTATATTAGTTTACGTTTTAAAAAAAGTGTTACAGATAAAAAATAAGATTGAATAAAACGCCTGTTAAATTATTACAAGCAAATTTTATTTTTGATCATTAGTACAAGAGAATTTATTCTTTGCTTGTTATTATATTCATGTCATTATATATAATTAAAGTAAATATTACATTATGTGAGTCGAATGAGATGCCGTCATGACTGTGGAACAGTGCTGCCAACATGTCAATAAATTGAATGAGAATGATTCCAAGTAAACATAACATACTATTAAACCTACGCCTTCCAGGATCACGCGAAAAAATCAAAGCTTTCGCTCGATAGACGACGGATCCTTTCAGAGACAGCTAATGATTTGCTTACGCTATTTATATTTGAATGCAGAAAAGATTATTTCCTTTGACGGGAGTACGTGATCATTCAATGTTCAGTTCGCCTTGCTTATTAAAAGGTTCCCTGGAATTGTATTTATCTTTAAACATTCTCAGTGTTCCCAATTAATTTTTTAACAATTTCCCGATATAATAGAGATATTATAATAATAAAAAGAAATGAGCGTTACTGAGTTGCTGAAGAACGTTTATTATTTTCTTGTACATAATATTAGTGGATATGTTCTTAATTCCTTATGCTAAATATCTTTTAAACAGCTACACCAAATTTGATGAAAATTTTTGAGCGTTTCCGGTATAGTCTCTAGAGACTGTTGCTTTCATTAATTTATGTAAAAAAAAGTAAAACAGGGCTCGTCCGGGATTTGAACCCGGGACCTCTCGCACCCAAAGCGAGAATCATACCCCTAGACCAACGAGCCACTTGTGAAACTTAACTTAAAAAAGGCTGATGTATCTAAAGATCTGTATAAAAATGTTTACAACTAGCTACTTGTTTAAAGAACTATATACTTAATTACGTTTTATTAAAGTCTATAATACAATTTTTCTGTATAATTCGTATGAAAGTAACGGTTACTTATATCACACGTCATTAAAACACTCACCTTTACAATGTACACGGTAATTATGTATAAATTGTGTTTTTACAATTTATTTTTGCCTGTCTTCGTACCAGCTTTTCTACGAAACGACCGCACAGAATTTGATGAGATGACACTTATGATAATTTTGTTATACAATATCAGTGTCCTGAAGGATAATATTGATGATTAATAAGCTAAATTATTCCTTTTAATATATCTGCGTGTGAAATTACCATCAAAACCCGTCCCGTAGTTTTGAAAATCAGCAGAAATAAACCGACACACCGGCAGAAAAATAATCTAAAATGTTTTTGTTGCAAATACTGTGTATACTGTATACATTTAGACTAAAGCATTTATTTTTATATTACAAACCAGCTTGCTTGTTTAAAATCTCATAAATCACTTTTGATGAGATTTTAGACAGATGATGTTATAATGAGCATAAGTCATATACATATTTTTTTTAAAAATGATCACACAAATACGAAAGCTGTTGAAATTGTGAACTTATTCTCAATAACTCGTTTTACTAGCAAAAAGTGTGTCCATGCCTTAATATAATGCGGATGAAACAGCGTGTTAATGCTAGTGAATTTATATTGCAATGAAGATATATTGTTCCCAAAGTTCTTAGAGATTGTCACGTTTTGTGTGGATTGCCAGTATACTTGGCTTAGTTTGAATCTCGCTGAAGTTATGAGACGAAATTCGAAATTATTAATATCACGAGATAAGTTAAGTGTGTCGAATAAATTGTAATTATATATCTTCTTTACTTATCAAACAGTAAAAGCTGCTGTATAAAAAATATAAAACTTTCATTGTATGTCGGTATCTTATCGCGATATCTCAATAATTTTACTAACTCCCGACGCAATAAGAGATATCTGGCTGTGTAGTTAAACCTAACGAATGGTTCGATTTTTATAAGGTTTTATCTGTTTAACAGCTGAAGTAAACAGAACATGTTTTTACAATAATTTTTATTAATAGTTTACATTTTTAAAATAAATATGTAGTACATAAAACTTAGAAAAAATAACTAACTAAGATCTAGATAAATTTAATCGGCTGTTTTAGAAACAGTTCACATGAGGCTCGTTGGTCTAGGGGTATGATTCTCGCTTTGGGTGCGAGAGGTCCCGGGTTCAAATCCCGGACGAGCCCTCTTTTTATCTAATCACAGTGTTAAAAAGTGTTGCTTTTGCAATATTTGTATGAAAATATGTCGATATTTGTACTACGTGTGAGCTTTTAAATTAATTTATGAAAACTATTTGGTACCCGTTACTTTCCTCGGTTTCTATTTTTATTTATTCTTGGGTCAGGAGCCATTGGGAGCAAATGCAAAACCTCTAAAGTTGAACCGTAATAGGCTAATAGTATAAACGAGTTTCGAGAGTGAACATACAAACACAGATTGTAATTGTAATTTTATTTTGTTTTCATTGTCTTGATTAATATTTCTTTCAACAACTTATATTGATACAATAGTTTTATTCAGATAAGTACACGATATGTTTAACAATAAGAATTACATTTATTTTTAAATATATTAATTAATGACGTAGTTTTCTTTATATATAGTGAAATTCCATAATACGTCGGCTATTAGAAGCTAGGTTAATCCTTTGATCTTAGAAGGTTTCATCGCAGAACGCGGCATGATCTTTATAATATACCTACTTCAATTTACATCAACACGACGCAATAGAATTGTTAGAAAATCTTTAAATAAAAAAAAAAACTATTTTAAGTAAAAAAATGAGCAAACCATTATGTTCGAAGGTGCAAAATTTTTTGTTGCCAATTGATTAGCAGAAACACAAATTATTACACCGGACACTGGGAGAGTCTTATAGAAAATAAAAAGTTCCATTAATTAAATCAATTGGATTAAATCATTAATTAATTAAGTATTTACCAAAGGTTCGTAACAATATATAAGTAATAAATTAAACTTATCCTCCAGTTTACATTTTTTTAGCAACATCAGGCCATTCGTTTCGAAGCTAGGAGACCATAGAGAAACATAGACACAGATGTCAAACTTACAACACTTATAACTGTTAGAGAATATTGATTATTTGAGCTTTAATGTAATATTTTGTCTTTTAGTGTAAACGTTCAATCATTTAGAATTGACGATAGAATATATGTACAGTGTTATAAAAACCCTCAATTCCCTGCTATTTCTTCATGAATTTGTTTATAAAAAACCAATGAACTGAACAAAACTCATTTCGACTCGTATTATCTGAGACGTAACGTAAATAATATCGCCACGTTCCGCGAAAAACATTTTCTATTTGCAATACGTTTAATACATTTTATGACGACTCATTCGTATCACCCATACGAATAGCTTTTAAACGAAACTTTATTTACGAAACCGAGACCCAGATGCGGAATAATTTTCAGATATGAAGATACAGCGAATGGGCTTTCTTTTATACGCGACGTACGAGTAATATTAGGGACGTGATATTTAAAACGTAATTTACGGTACCGGTTTTTGAAATAGGTAGCAATTTTATGACAATCTTCTATAAACAGACATAACCCTAATTTGACGTTCATATATATTTATTTTTCTTTGGAAAACTCAGAAAAATTTACCTAAAATTCTAAGATTTATCACTGGCGAAATATTATGTTTTACAGTCTATTAAATGCAAGTTTATATATTGACCTCCGAGAAACATAACTACATAAGAAATTAAACAAATAAATACATAAATAAAAGGTTATTTGGTATTTTATAAATAACAGCATTTTATAAGTGCATACGAAAGTATAAACGAAACTTATATAGGAACATAGTAGTTAAAAATGTAGTCCGTCTTTCTGTTTGTTTTGGCTAACCTTCGTAATAGTTACATCACTTTGACGGGAATTTCGGGGTAGATATTCGTAGCTTAGGTTATATTTATTTCATCGACAACATCACATAACTTTACAAGAAGACAACACGGGCGACACCGCAGGGCACTACTAGTAAGCGTTATAAATATAAATATTAATTTGAAATAGTCATATATATTTTTTTAATATATGCGCGGCAAAAAGTGGTCAAACATTGCATAGTTCTATCGTTTTCCACGAATCTGTAATCCCTTAAACTTAAATAAATACACAATCGTAAAGGTGAGATATTGGCGTGGTCAGTGAGTTTGCTTAAGGTGCTTAGGGTCGGGATAGGATCAACAGTCAGCGGGATCTTTTAAACAGCAAGTCATATTACCATAGAGATAAGAACAACATAGACGCAAGATAGATCAAATCGTTTGACTATTGAGAAAGTATAAAAAGACACTCCGTAAATTCTACTGTGATAATAAATTCTTTGTATATTGTTAATGTATAAATGTATTTTAAAAGTTCGCTTTAGTTATTTGTAGACTAGTAAATAGTGTTACGTTGCGAACATTAACATAAGATATTTAACGAATTGCTCATTAATGCAATTTAAATAACTTTTTTACCTTTCGTGATAAGTAGTGTTTGTGAAAATTCTTAGTGCAAAGCGATTAATAACTTAATAAATGTCGATCTGGTACAGTAGGAGTGTTCTCTAATTCGACTCTATTATAGCTATCAGCGATATAGACATAGAATTGTGTCTAAATCGAGTCCTAGTGGCAAGAAATATATAAATTTTGTTTCAAAAACTTCTTTAAGGGCTGTACTGTCTAAATATTCTTAATTCATAGTCCTACCTGTAAAAGCAGGTATTCACGCGAGGCGAATTTCCCGGAATCCGGCGATGATCCTGCGTATTCAACCATCAAAAAGCGTCTCCATTAATACTACTTTCTTAATTTGAAACCTAATTGGTCCCTTTTAAGATTTAAAATCGTATGATATTTAGGGTAAGACCTTTACGACATTTTAAGTTTGCACTATTAGTTTGATAAGATTGATCGAGTGGGGTAAGAGACCAGATTATCTGTTAAATAAAAAAAATAGTGACTTGTCAAATTCATCGCATTCTGAAGTCCGATTTCGATCCACTATCGATCTTTAAATTGGTTTTTGACGCACAATTGTCTGTTTTTTCGAATGTTTCAAAATTAACTTAAACATTTTTATCTTTTCCTAGGATTAGGTTGTTGTAGTCGAAGCTTGTAAAAATATTTATAAAAGAAACATGAACAAAATAGATTTATAACAATCTTTATTAGTGTTCACATATACCTCTAATAGTAGGTACGGTAAGTTAAGAGTTCACCTACCATTAGGTAAGTTTCATTCTTATTTTCTATGCAAAAGGGGCAAACGAACATACTGCTAACTTGATGGTTATTCATTACTGTCATTATGGACATTCACAAGAACATAGATCTAGGAATGCTTTGCCAACCTTTGAAATGAGAATAAGCGCAGTACTTAATTTTTTTGATTCGGAATCAATCTTTATAAAAGTATATTTGATGTCTAATTACTTATACAAAGTTTAATAAGCAAAATGTATTCAAGTTAAATATTATGAATTTTTCTTACTCCCCTTAGCGACTACTATAAATTTCTTACTTCAAATACAACTAGGTATGTCTGTATGTTTATTCTAGATATTTGATTGAAATTGAAAATAATATGTAGAAATAGGTCCATTTCAACACATTCTTTAATTTTTATCGTCTAAGTGGTATGCTTAAAATACCATGAATCTTGTAAGTAAGCAATTTGCCGTATATTCAAAGTGAATACGCGATCAGTGTAAGGTCGGGAGAATTAATCTCCGTCGTATTACTTGTCGAGATAACAAATTCAGTATCAGGTGGGGGTCCCTCCCGATTCCGCCCAAGTCACCCCCTTGTTCTCACAGAAAGGTAACTCGAAGAACATCGATATTCTAATAATAATATTTTACCTTCTATTGTAAGTAGCTGATATTTTAAAGTACTATGACTTAATAATAATTGGTAATCATTCATAAATTTAGATTTACAGAATAAAATTTTGAGGTCTTTGTTATGTCACATATGAATGTCGCATTGGATTTAGTAATATGATATTTATAAAGATATTTAGAGAATCTTTTTAATGCATTCTACTCTATCAAATGCCTTAAGTAAATCAAATGAACTGGTTTCGATGTATAAGAGCTTTAATAGAGAATAAAATGGTAATAAAATTTATTCTATGCCCTAAAAGCAAATTATTTCAACCTATTTCTCGATACTTAATGAACATTGAGAGCTAACAGCCCACACAATCTGTTAGTGCAATTTACTCCTCGCTACAAGGTTAGCGAACTAACGAGATACCAAAATTAGAGAGTCGATTAGTTTTTACTGTATTCGATAATGTTCTATAATTTACTTTGTATTTAGGTCAAATGTTTTTAACTGAAGCGTTTCATGAGTTTTGATATACAAACTTTTTAAAACCCTAATTGTTTTTTAAAATATTTGGTAATAATAGCTGATATTTTTTAACCTTTTCAGATAAACACTAACGCCATACGATGCCACTAAGAATGCGTCAGAACCGTTCCACAGTGTAAAAATAGATTGATGGCTGGTGACGTCACCGTTTTACCGTTGCTTATCTGTGACGAGTGCCGGATGAGCGTGCTGCGTCTCCCACAGATAACGGCACAATGCCATCAGCCAAGTGTGAGTCAGGCGAGCCATCGACCGGTGGGCGTGGCTGCAACCCGCCCCGCCGACACCGCGCCTAATCTGCGCGGATAACGGATAAACCTAACCCGGGTACACCGGCATTGGAGGAGGTTTTAGCGAATGTCGACGCCTAGCGAACGCCATTGGTATTCGGATCTACGTGGATTAGGATATGTAAGAGTTTTATGTAATCCGATTTCAGATTGGATTTTCAGGAGGTGGGTATGTACTGCCCACGCGTTCACCGCAGACACGGCATGACAGTTTTCGTGTTAACATTACTCGAAAACAAGCAAATTGTTAACATAATAAACTTATTTTAATAATACACTGTATTTAATTATAAAATACTGATACATGGAAACTTTTGGTAGTAAAACTTTTTTGTAGTTATACTGTTTTGTAGTTTTTAACGCAGTTTCAATTCTAAGTTTATTAAAAATTTGCATTTATCTGCAGTTCCACTCGCGTTCATCGTAATAGACTATTTTTTGGGTATTTACCTATGTGTATTATATAGCATTTTTTATTTAAATCGGTCACATCGTTCTGGACTTTAAGCGGCATGTATAGATAGTCTAAAATTTCAAAAACTTTAGAATTGTTAGTGAGTCCTAAAACAAATAATTTTAATTTCAACGAATCATTTACTGATATCTTACGGAGTTAGGTGTATTGTATGTGTCTATACTTATTTTCACGAAGTGTGAAAGCTTTCTGGCGATATCTTTACTATTTCTGACACATGTCATAGCAGTGCTTATAAGTGCGGATCATCCGTTACAAAAATAACTCACAAACTATAAAAAAAGATTCGAAGATACATAAATAGTTAAGTTTTACTAATTTATAAAATTAGCGCTCGTTTGCTGTATGCTAAAATCTGACTACCAAATTTAAGTAAACTTGACAAGGACCAATAAACAAGATTGAAAATCGTGATAAATCTTTTCTTTTAGGTAACCGTGACTACACAAATAATGTCAATGCTCTGTCATATTACACAACCTATTATCTTAAAGATCATCTAATTAGCACTATACATCGTGGAAAAACCTTTTATCTCTTATATGTCGAAGATCAACATTCCAAGTATACTGCCTACAGGTAAATAAAATTGTAATGTCTGTTTTTAATATTGAAATAACCGTTTCATACTAAATGTATGTGTTCGTATACACGATACATATACCAAAATTACATTTTCACAATTATTGTATGTCCGACTAACATCTTAAGTAGCTGGAAAGATTTTGAAGGGACTTTCATTGGTATAGAGCTAATGTAATGAGGGGTCACTCAGGCTAATTATTAGAAATTGTATTGTTTTTTATTAAATATAATATTCAAAAACGAACTTATCTGCGCGGACGAAGTCGCAGGCACAGCTATTTTAAAATTGTACAATACGTCACCGCACTACAAGACTGATAATAGTTTACGAAAACGCTACATATCTATGTGTTAATTTGTTTCCGTTACCTACGCGTTGACGTCGAACACGTTTTGTTTCATTTGATTATAATAGTGACTTTACATTTTTAATACGTCAAAATTAGCTGCCAGTTTTGCCCATATGAAGGAAACGAAAAAAGTTTCTATTGCACACGTAGAGTGTGGTGCATATTGTATTTTCTGATTAATTAATAATTTAATGATAAACTTCTATCACATGGTAGAAATATTAGCTAATATTAAGTAAGTTCTTAGTTCACCTGTCTATCACTCACATAAAAAACTATTGTGAAAAATGAAGTTAAGGAACTAGGTGACATTACTAGAGAGAGCTTTTAAAGTTTAATTGTAAAACGCTACGATAGTAAACAGTATATACATAAGGTGTCTATGTGTATCTGTTTTAGTTTGTCAAAGGAATAATGCATTTTTAACCTGAATATTAAAAATACGTCTTTATATAACAATCTTAAACTCGTAAACATTACATTTATTTTTATATTAAGTTTTGTTTGTTTCTTTAAAACTAAGAAGCTTAAAGCTTCTACCAATATATTGTCTGTGGTTGGAGTTTATGATAATGACGTTTCTAAAAAGGTAATTTGTATAAATATTCCTATTTTCTCGTATTATCTGTTGAAAAAAGAAAAAGATAACTTTTAATAAAATTAAATCTCCAACAATTAACAATTAAGTTAATTTTTGCAGTTTCAATTTTAAAGTATTATTATATAATGTTAAGACACACTCATAAGCCTGAACATTAATAGTAGATGGGCAGTTGAAATAGTTTTAATATATTAGTTGCAATTACAGAATATTTTTAAATAGATATGATTAACGCGCAGATGTTTAGAACGAGACATCGATAGCCTTTGTAGACTTTTGATTGATAGCTAGATGCAGCCAAACGGAAAAATAATAGCAAAAGGAGGTTTGACATGACACGATAAACGAGAAATGTATGACGTAAGTATTTCTTATTATAAAAAGTCTTATTACTAGCAACACTTCATGGTTTTACCGGCTTCATTTTATATATATATATATATATATATATATATATTAGCGAACTCGACAGACGTTGTCCTGTGCACACATCATTAATTTGAAAATTTCAAACTTTTTCATTTAAAATTTAATTTCTTTTTTTAATAAAATTCGGTGCAGCTGTTTAGGGGGAGCAATATATATGAAAATAATATAAAAATAGCCTACGTTAATAATAATAGCTATCAGCTATTCAAAGCTCTATAAAAATCTGTCACCTCGTTGCTAAAAACAGACAAAAATATTATAACTTGTGTTTCTGGTGCAAAAATCATTTATATATATTTTTATATGCACATGGAAACCTACTATTATTTTATAATTACAAAGTGATACTTTGATTTTTTTTATTTGCTTAAATGTAGAGACAGCCTTCTCATTACTTTGTCGATTTCATTCAGCTTTAAACAATGTCTTTATATGTATTCTGTAAAAATTACAAAAGGTATAGATATATAGATTTATATCAATAGTGTGGCGTATATGTTAGCGTATGAATGACGGTATTAAATTGCTTTTATTTTGCGTTACGTGTTTAATAGATAAGAAATCCATTCTATAACGTTTATGGGATACAAACCATAGACTATCTGACTATAAAACCTTATTGGAAGTCACAGATTAACAATTGGTTGGCACAAATAAGACATGAAATACAAATTAATGGTCATTTTGATAATATCGACTTCTTGTAAAACGATATAGGATTTGTTGCGTATACATCACTAAGATTTTAATAAATAGGCGAATATTTGAGACTACGATTTGCTTGTTTTATGAATTTAAATAGATCTGTGTAAATTAATATGATGCAAATGAGAGAATTTACCTCTTAGTTGTCGGAAATCAAATCCTTCGTAAAAATGTTCAAGTTGTGTATTAAATTGATTCTTGATGTAAATCATTATAGAAATTTACTTATCCTAGTGAATGTGAACTGATTACTTTTCGATTTTTATTTTTCAGTCATGAGTCTAAAGTTCCGACTTTACCCTTGTAGACAAATTAGGTTGACCAAAGAAGAACACCAATAAACAAAAGCTATAAGTTAATTAGATGTCTAAATACATCGAAAGTACTAAGAATTTTCACAATTTTTGGTAAACGAATTTAAATGGTAAATCACAACTGGTGCGAAAAAGTTATTAATAAAAGTTAAATCATTACAACAGTAATTTAAAACTATTTTTTAATCTAATAATTACCTATATTACGTATGAAATTCAATGTCTGTTTGTTTCTATACGCTGCTCTATTATTCTACCTATTTCGATAAAACTTTGTATGTTTCTTACTTGGTAGTAATGCGCCAGGTAAAATATAGCCATGGAAAATATGTTAGCAGATATTTTACTAAAATGTTAATAATTTAAGCACTTCGATGACGTCATCTGGCGAATTTAAAAAAAAATCGTAAGAAAATTGGTCTATTCGTTTAGAACATTAATAGACGCAAACAGACAGACAGACATGTCAGTAATGGCAATGATGGCAAAAAATGTTAAAAAAGGCAAACTTATACATCATATTTACATAATTTCTACTGATAAAGCGAATAAATATATAGAATAATCTCTGGCTACTAAAGTACTACGCTATTTCTAGGTGAAGTGAGCTAAATAGAATTTCATTGTTTTATCCGGGCCGGGTAACAAAGAATGTCGGTCGATATAAAGCGACCTACTTGTATTCTGTGAAGCGACTGCTAACGGTAATATTCTATTATGAAGATTATCTGAATGGCAGTAGTAAATAGTTTACAAGGGTTTGTTTTTGCCTAAACAACGTATCACTAGCAGATAAGCTTTCGGATATAGCTTAGGTAGTTAATCTTATTAGTTAAGTTGGCATAAACTTTGATTTTTGCGGCCGAAAACAGGATGTTAAAGTACGTATTCAAAAATAAGGTCTTAAAGGTTTATTGTACCCGTTTATTTAGTCAATAATTTTTTTATAGCTTATAGTTTTAATTGGAGTTTCAGAATTAGTCTAGGTTAGACAGTTAATATTGTTTTTGGTATATAGCCTAATAGAAAGTTATTAATTTATAAGTGAAATGCGTAGGCAATTAAAATAGCTTTAAATATTGGCTCCATCGTCACATCATTTTCTAAAATAATTGGAAAGTTTCATGTAGTCCCTTCATTCGAATCACATTATGTTTGATATCTAATATCAAAACGAGAAACACAAGTAGATTTAAATTAACAGCGAATATTTGATTATTTGTCATTAAAAGGAGAGCTTATAAAAATAGACGTATATTATAGTCGCGTAGGAGACTCTCATTATAATTTCTCAGAGCTGGTCGTTAATATCCTAGAAGCTATAGAAATTAAGATAAAATACCGCTTGCCGGAAGGTAATACCGTTTAAACGGCCACGTACAAAATTATGGGAAGCCGTGACAATTTTTTCTTCAGAATATAGCAGTCAGGAAGCTCGGGTGATTTATTTAATGAATAAAAATGCTCTCAACCATTTGCTCGGATGTGATAATTAGCGATTTTTATAGCCCTTAAAATTGCAAATTTCCGTGTAAATTAGGCGCCGTCTATTAGTTTTTAGAGAGACGCCGAATGAAGCAATGGAATTACGAATGAAGCGAATACTGGCGTCGTTGTATCATAGTTGTAGTTAGATAATTTTAATTGATATCGTAACCGTGATGCGCGCTTCGCGAATTGTAAGGACGCCTATCAGCGCGTCGCGTAATCGCAACAAGATAACGCCTAACACCCTCTCAGCAAAACAAACTAAGTATCGTATCAATCTGTGAATTACAAGTGTAAATAATCCAAATGCCGCCCAACCACCACCGTGGGCTGGGCTTTCTATGGAAAAAAGAAACTCGTTAAAATATCGGCTTAAAAAGAAAAGCGCTGAAACGGGAGGCTGTGGTGGTATCGGTTTTTCTCGCGGGCGGTTCGTTGGGCGGGGCCGAGCGTCAGTAGCGCGCCGCCGGTCGGCACGAACGCACGCGGGTAGGGTGGCTTTCTTGCCGTTCCTTCGAGCACATGTGTGAAAATTCCGGTATGTTGATGTCGTGAGTCGAAAAAATGGACTTTCAGAGTGCAATGGAGACATTCGCAGAAGCATGGGCTGCAGCCAACACGGCAAAATCAGAGGCACCGAGTGATCTTTCTCAGGCGAGTAGTGATTTTTTGTTAGTTTTTGAGTACAGTTTTTTTTTGTTTCTTATAAAAAATATTACTATATGTTAAGATGCAAATTATATTATTTTTGAGTTAAGGACAAAACTAAGGTAAACAATAACTAACTGTTACGGCATATTAGACATGCTCAATTGATACACTCAAACAATAAGCGAGCAAGTTCATCTTGATAAGCGAAATTAGCATAAATATAATGAAACACATACATATCAAAATATATTTAGGGTAAGACAATTGTTATTGATATTTCGGCAAGGTCACTGAAATATGAATTTGAATGGAACATGAATATTTGGTTAACTTACGAAAAACACTTTATAACGTTAAATTATTAAAATATATTTTACAATAAAAAAATCTACAGAACCAATGTGACAAATAATTATCTAACGAATTTTTTGTTATCATATCTATATGGTATTAAATATATCTTTATGATACTTTAATAATATATCAGATTTTCTAAGCTTCATTTAGGCTATTAACAATCTCTCCTGTATTTTTTAATCACTGTTCGTTCTTAAGTATCTAAATTATATTTGTGAATTACATCCAAATCATATAAAGTATTATAAATACTGCTTTTTGATATTTAGTGAGATCGTTAGTAAAAATATTATATATTTTATAATTTAATTACTTTTTAAATCTAATCTGGTAACTATTGTTTATTATGTCATTATGAATAATTATGGCATCGGGTGGTTTGCAATCCGTAATTAATTAACAAATCCGATGATTTAAGACTCGCTTCTTAATTACTTTTAACGATGCGGTTAACCTCATTAAGCCTGTCTTAGAGATAGTTTTTGTTCAAAGCCAGATAAAATATTGATATAAGGACAAGACGAAACTTTAAATGGAGAGTATGAAAATATCAGATTTATTTAATAAATAATTGAAGATATTTATAATTATTACAACGTGTAACTTGAATCCTAACTAGTGTATAATTATTAATGTGTCAAATTACTCAATCCCGTAACGAGGAATGAATAAATCTCAATGAAATCTGACACGCAAATAGTTTATTAGTTGGATTTACGTATGGAATATACTTTTTTTAAACATAGACATAATTCTAATACTAACGCGGTCGGCTAATGACATTTTCGACTAGATGACGGTATGATGGATGCAATTGTAACAAAGTTGATCGTTTCAAGGTATTTGAAAAGAATTTTGTTATTTGTACGATTAAGTTAACGTATTGACATGTTTGTTTTAAAATTAACTCGTTACAAAACATATTGCCGTGAAGAATGTTGTGTTAAAATAAAATATGACAAATATGGTGATCACCTGTTATCATATGCTTTGATCAGAGCCACATTTTCTAAATTTACACTTAACGAAAGTATTTTATAATTTCATTACTTAAATGTGCAATTTATAGTTCATGTATGTATTTAAATATTGTTATTTATATACGTTAATTTAAGCGGACGGATTTTTTCATGATTTGTATGCTTTAGGGAAGTAAGTCTCGTTTATAGTATAACCGATGCATCGAATTATTTATTCAAAAGATAAAGTCGTATTGCCATTGTAAAAACAAATGATATTTATTGGATTAACAGTCTGAAAGGTGCACATTCTAATGATTTGATTATATACCATTTACTTTATAAAAATGCAAATATATTTTAAAAAATACTACTTCAACGTTACGATAATATACACCTGTAACAGTTTTTATAAAAAGGAAACATGTATCTTGTTAAATATTATTTCGTTGACTTAAAAGCAGACTGAAGTCCTTGCTCTACATTAAATCATAATTCGTTTATTTTAATAATATACCTTTACTGTTTTTTTGAATGTTTTCGCTTTAACGAAAACTTTCTAATTTGTGCTTTTCGATGATATTATCAAATAATTGTAAATTAACTCTAGGAAGTAGTTTTTCGTAATAAGTAAATAGATTATTCTGTTAATAGAATTTTAATCTACTGTGAACTAGTCTCTGTCGTTTACTTTTGCGAAACGTCTGTTAAACTAGTTTCTACAAATTGATTTCTATTATCTGTTCAGTTTTTTAATACTGTCCTTTACATCTATTATGGCTTTTCCTAATTTAAATATTTTTTTTAGAAAAATGCCATGTTTTCTGTAGCTAATTAGTTTTTTGTAATATCCACGATAGAATAGTCTGCGCCATTTTACCGGTAACGTGTCAAATGTCATATCTGTAATAAAAGTATTATATTCTGTGTAATTATACAGATAACGTATTAGATGTCAATTCTGTAATTAAAAAATTTAAGTCTGTGATTACACAGATGACGTATCAGATGTCAATTCTCTAAAAGTGATTTAATATTTACTCGGCTAATAAAATTGTGGCAAGTAAAAAATCAGTTCACAATAATGTTATCTACGCTACCATTTTTTATAGGTCTTATCGTTACAATAATATAATAGCGTGAATCGACTTTCCGATTAAACTTGATAGCGGTGTTTATAAATAAGCGACGTGCCAGTTAATCCATTATCGTGGATTACTCTGCGATAACTTTTGTTACTGGCAACTGATATCACTTCTGCTACATGCCACGTTTGTTATACTAATTCATATGTTTTGACAAGTATTGCATAGATTTCATTTCAATCTATAAATTTAATAAGTCAATAGAAACCGCGTGTCTGTAGTGTCAATGAATTAACCTAAAAATAAGAAATGTATAATTAAATAAAACTTTATTGTACGTTTGTAATAACCAAATATAGCTTTTTCTTAATACTTATGATAGGATATACGATAGTACTTATAACAGGAACACCATTTGTATTGTCTGCGCTTCGGTTTTAATCTCCAAAATGAGTGGACTAATTTCGATGGAAAATACATTGTACCTAATGTTATAAATAGTAACCGAGTCTACTTTTATTTTATCATCATTTTATATATACAGTCTGAAAATACCTAAATATTCAGTTACGAGTCAATATGTTATAAAAATTATTCAGATCTATTACACTGATATATTAATAACTAGATATGCCCCGAACTGTCAACCATGATATATTCAGGATTATAATTATCTTATGATTTCAAATTGTTAAAAAGTACTATACATGCTATGTAATTTGCAAATAATGTAGCTGTCTAACGATAAAAGAATTTTTAAAATTTTACAATTCGTTTTTAAGTTTATCAATTACAAACAAATATGTAACGAAATATTTTTATGACAATCGTTCGTATGACCTTAAGCTAAAGATAAGCTAAAATTTATTAACGATATTCCTGCTTATCTGTCGATATAATTTTTAATTTCTCTGTAAATTGAATATCTTAATCGTTTTAGTGTTTGTTTTTGAAGCATGCATTACACATACCGCTATCCGGCCTCGCCCTACCATTGTTACTCTGCTGACGAGCCGCATAGGCTCTCAGAGTGCAAGGTGGGAATTTGCACTAAACCTCCCCGGCTTTCCGACATTTGCCCGTACGCAGGGCTACGAGATCGCGTTTGGATACCTACCATGGCCCCAGTGAGCTCGTTTTAAATTGTTATAAAATTTGTAATGATCGAAAGCGTGTCTAGGAAGCTATGTCATATCTTTGAAACCAATCACCGTTATCATTTGACGATGACTAAGATAATTTCGGCGTCAAAATAAAAAAGAGTGAGCAAAATTACTTCCAGATGTAACTACATAGAAAGTCGGCGCGTGCCGAGAGAACCACAAAAAACCGATGACAGTTCGTAATATATAAATCCATGCAATTGTACACATTGCTACGAGTGAGATATTTTGATGATACTATTATAAATCGCGTTAGTTGGAAAATGATATATTAACGTCGATTTAATCCCTAATTACTATTTGTAGTCTAGATTTAATAGGAATGCACTAATTAATTTATTTTATAATGTTGTCATGGAATTAATTTTTTTTATTTTTGTATAGTTTTTGCTATGAAAATTATTATTAATATTTAGTAAAGTATTTTGTACCAATTATAACATAGGAATAATACGTTATAATATTTCATCAGTCAATTTCAATCTGTCAGTATAAGGCCTGTCAAAATCGGACCAGCCGTTTCAGACTGACAAAAATTTAAAAAAATGTGATAACATTATTGTTTGATAAAACATCCATGTGCATTTAGTTTATAGCGGTTATTTTAAAATCACAAACAGACACTCCTATTTCTTGTTTGTATGTATAGATTATATATTTACTATTCCAAACTTCACAGTATATGCATAATGTTCTAAAAAAGGGAGCCGAAGTTTTAATTTCACGCAAAGTGTAGATAAATATGATTGACAATTTATAACCGTTACATTTCGTTTGAACGTGAATTCTATATTTGAATTGATTGCAGATTGATTGCATTCGAGATAGGCATTTAGAGTTCTTTATCATTAGCCTTGCAACACTTACGAGTTAGTTTTCGATTAACAAATTGATCGTGTCGGTATCGACTATTTAGCGTGTAGCCTTGCTGTTAGACACGCGCTGCGCACGCGCGTAATGAGCTCCATCTCGCGGATAAAGCGGGAACACCGTTACCTTTCTCAAATCACGTACACTATTGTAATATCCAATCGCCCAGAAATGAGATTGCGGCTAACAAGTTATTTACATTGACGTTTTAATATGGAGAGTGAAAAAAAAACTATTTAAAAAGATAATTATAATGTGGTGTTCGTAATAGCCACCGTACGCGCCGGCACGCCGCCTTTGTGACGAAGCTAAACCCCGAGATTAATTTTGGCGGCACAAAGAGATCGATACATGCCTCAATAACAGTTGCGATATCGATTTGTCAATCCTAAGTTTCGAAAGCGCGCCCCCGGCTACCGGCTAAGATGGGATCTTTATTACGTTTTTTGGGAAAATGATTAATATAATGTATGCGGGTGGATAATGCGAGATTGACGCGGGGTCTGTGACCGTGCAAGATCTGGCGATGGCGGGTGTGTGGGGCGCGGGGGCGGTGAAAAGCTGCGAGGCAGCATTGCGCAGGCGATGCCAAAAACTAACCATAATTTACGGACTACTTGCCGGACGGCTGCGGCTGACGACACGCGCGAAGCTTTTTTACCTCACCCCGATCCTGTTACAAAGCAAATTTCTCACGAGCACCTGAGACAAATTTTGGAAGTATAACGCGTTAATGAGGTCCGAAAATAAAGAATGATAATACATACTATATACGTATATTGAAGATTACGATCTGCTGCACAGTGCTTTAACTTTTTTTTCACAAAATTCTTGAGTCTGTTCAATATTTTTTT
>JAOSYY010000003.1:2682859-2696328 GCA_025727935.1 Hebomoia glaucippe
TATAGGTCTTCGCTGTTTTTGAACTTCTTTTTAACCGCTAACGCTAGAGGGTTGTTTTAAATTTCACGTGTTAGTTTATATGTGGCGTCGTAGGTTCTAAAGAAATTGACCGAATTTGATGAGATTTTTTAGAAAGTGGACATCAATACTGTTCTCAGTTCTATTTTATGAAGGGTTCAGCCGTTCGATAATTCGTCCTAGGAGGCATTTAAATTTTTTAAGATCATCTTCGAATCCAATTTATACTTTCATTATTATATGGTTCAATGTTTGTTATATTTTTAAAATTATTTGAATAATGTATTGAAAGAGGCATGATGTATGAGTTAAATTTTCTTGTATACTTAAAGTAATTTATTTACATATTGTATTATTTTATTCAGTTCGTAATTTATTATAGTGGGTTTAAAATACTTTTTCCTGTGAGGGCAGGATGCGATATTGATTATGGCTGATAATACTCGAGCAAGTGAATGTTTGAAAAATAACGTATAATATAACTACTTTTACGTATATTTTTCAAAGGCTTTATTAAAACTTGAAATATTCTTAAAAAAAAAACCTTGTAAGCTCTCCTTATTTCGGACAGTCATAAAATACAGTTTAATTGTACTCACAAGAAAAATCTAATAGTGTATGTAGGAATAAAAAATCTCTATACAAGTATATTAAATTTTTTCGTTACAGAATCTATAAAAGACTTATATTTATGTGAAAAACATTACCCTGCTTCGTTAGTTGAGTAAAAAATAAAGAATTCTACCCTGTGTATAATCGTAAGGCCCGGTGACACAGCCCAATACACACCAGTCGACAATACTTGCTAAGGAACAAACGTTAAAGGATAATTCATTTTAACATAATCGTTCGTAAAATTTTTGACTACATTTCTTAATCTAATTTAAACTACTAGATATGGTATTAATAAGGTGTTGTTATTTGTAAAAATATATAATGTAACAATAAGCATCATTGTCAATTTGTGCAAAAATAATATGATAGACTGCTAGTTCTAGACAAAATCTATAAGAACGCAACCGGAGCCCCAGGCAAATGCTAGTAAATAAAACAGTGTCGAGTTGAAAGGCATTGCGCTCATAATAAATTTAATTAAACTTAAAATTCAAGGATATTTCTCAACGAACTCCGATAGTCATTACAATAAGTGTTAGATTTTCAATTTAATCGCACATTTTTCGAGTGAAAATGTACGTTTGATTATCAACGATCTCAAATTCAGTTACTGTTGTCCAATAAAACATATTTAATATTTGATTGTATCTTAAATAATCGCCAGTTTAATTGCCCCCCCACTTGTTGCGCGTAATATTTGCACATAAATTTCACATAAATAACGTGACGAAAAAATAGTATAATTACGTATGAATCAGAAAGTGATATCGCGATAAGTTAGTAACTTGCGTAGCGATGCGTTGTCCGTAATTAGAGTACATCCATAGTACAATTATATATGGTCTGTAGTCAGATATAAATTGAGCTTGAAAGCTTTTTATGTATTCCTCTTAAGTCAGCTTTAATTTATATTATTAACGTTAATTATGAATTGTTACTATACTATATCGGTTACTATAAATTGTTACTAAACATATACACGTTGACATTTAAAATTTGTCATATAAAATGGTACGGTTGAAATATATGAAAAACTCTTTATCTTGTGATTTGGTCATAAAATGATCTCCAACATATTAAATTATTACATTGTCTTTCAAAATATAACCGGAATTTCCAAATAGACCTTAAAGGCAGCTAATACGTACCGATTAAAAATTGATATTTTAAATGCTTAGACAGTTATAAACCCCATGTATTATTGTACCATGTAACTACAATGTTCTTCTATTCTCAATAATCACAGTTATAAAAAACTAGCTAGAGATCTGTCGATATAATGTTTAAAAGCTAATAAATTAATTTACAGAGAAACATTTCAAAAAAGTTTTTATTAATTTTTCACAATAACACTGTGAGCTGAAATGGCTTCTCAAAAAACATTTATATTTTTCCCAAAGATGGAGAGAATTATTTTGATTGTTCTAGAATTTAATTAAAGAATTCTTAATATATAATAAAGTAAATTATTAAGTTTATCGCTACATTTTGCGTACCTTTGACGAAGCGTAATCACGGGCAAAATGAAGTGTCACCTGTCTAAACTGATAAATTTGAAAATCCACTGCCGCCGTCTATTCGCACACAAAAACCATAACATAGATCAGCTAAGAATAATCTTGACGTAAATATATAACCGTGTTCTTTTATTGAATTTATTTTGTTTTTAAAAAGGTTTTAGTTAATTTTATTTTCTTTAACAAAATTAATTATTACGCTACTTTGTTTCTTAGCTTGTCCCTTAATCCTGTGTGATAGATACCCTTTGCCCTTCCTGCAGATAATATGTACGTTGTAACGCTTACAAATATGTAGTTAATATCCTATAAAAGTTATTTTCCAATGTCAACTCATATAATTTATGGTTCTTTGTTGATTAATTCCTTTGAACCTGTCCTTCTATTAACCTTGAAATTGTCACACAAGTAGATATAGATTTAAGCATATTCGAAGATTTTCTTTTTTTTTTATTTGAACCAGATTGGAATACAAATCTCGGCATTTAAATAAAGTGGACAAATCATAGTTATAATCTTATTTATTCTTTTAAAATACGTCATAGATAACTAATTATAATCTAAGAACAATTTTAGTCGCCAGTTCATTCTGCGGCCTGATCAGGTCAAATTTTTATTTTGGTGTATATAAATGTTATCTTAACGCCAATGGACCTGATGCAATCTAGTAAAATAATTGCACGAGGACACAATTTCAAAACACTATAATAAAAGAACATTTCTTACCGATTTAAAAAGTAATTTCATATTTTTATTATATGGATATGCGAAAATGGAACTGTTACATTACTTACTACTTCTCTTTTCCTCTTTTTATGAAGAGATTTTTTTTATTTCTTCAGTGAGTAATCACGAACTAGTAAATAGTTGATTAATTTTTATTATATTCTTTAACTAACTATACTGAAAAGACAAATGATTTTTGAGACATAAAATTTACAGTTTCCATCAATATTCATTGTCTGACTACAACGTGTGGGTGAATACTAAGTATTTTTAAAATATAAGGATGTAAGGCAAAAATAGATAGTTTGTGTATCTTATTCTTTTTCTCCCACCAGTCCATCACTAACTCTTATTTTAGTGCTTATTATTTTCACCTCGACTCGGTCCTTTGACACATTCAATGAGCCTAAGGTCTGCTGACATCAGCATCTCGCTTAGAGGATAGCATAAGTGCCTATATTTAGAATCTGTGCTTTAATTAACGTTTTAGAACATTGTCTATGGTTTAGTGGACGTCAATTGGCTTTTTAACCTTTGGGGAATACTAGCTCGCACCATTCACGCCTTAGAGATTAGTGGAGTAGATAGATCAGTTTAATGAATAAATGGACCTTCAGTACAATGTTTAAGATAAATAGGACATAAGAAATACTCATTAAACATAATTTTAGTAAGGATGTTTTATGTTTACTAGAGATCATCTACATGGCGAAATACCACGTCCAAAATAGATATTCAAATAATATGTACAAAAATGTTAAACATTTCGTCCAGAATAGTGGTTGGTAATAGATTACAGGCGATTGGGGAGCTATCAACGGATGCGACAGTGGTAATATAGCGGTTTCCATCGAACAGATAAATTCCCTTATCGGTGCATGGGAATTAGACACGTAACGTGTTGACGATTACGAGCCATTGTGTGCTTTATAAATTTTTTGTTGTATTGAATTTTGACTGTCAGCACATTATTTATTTGTGAGAGTTTATTATGGGGGAAATGTTAAACTCTTGGAAATGTCTTTGAAAAAAAATACTGATATAGACATAGTAATAGTTCCTTCTCATAACAAGAGATACGTACATATTTGTTTGAATTACAATAGTAAATGAGATTTGATAATAACTAGATGAAATCGAACTCAAATTATCCTTGGCGGCAGCCATTTTGTCAAGTGACAAGATGCCATAGGCAACAGACTTTTAAATATAGATACAAAAAAAGAAATTATACAATTTCTTTACAAATGTATAAAGTATATTAAATTGATATTATATTGCGGATATATCGTAAATAGACGCACGCGCAGGTCACACAAAAGATCGCTCGTAACGCACCAAGTGCATTATCAAAGCTAGTCGTATATCAAAAGCTCGTAGTTAAAGTTCAACGCTCAAAGTGCATAATCGTAGTAATCGGCCGGAGCCAAATGTCATCGACCTACTTATCTCATCCGCCATCCCTTTTACAATTACAACAACAAATGAGTAAGAGCCATGCAATGATACGCACGCATCGATACTGTAGAGGAATAAAATCCTGTGTGAACGAACTCTAATCTCTGTTTTGTGGCAGCTTCCAGAGCCGAGATGGGCATGTATTGATAGATAGTCAATGAATCACGCCAATCCTAACGACGTTAAAGTTGTCCGAGGCTTTGTAAACAATCGCCATGTTTATATTGATACTAGATGACCCCCACATCGTTTGCGTCACGTAAGATAATTATAAAAGATTATAGTGAACCAACCTTAAAAGATAGAACTTTTTGTAGTGTAACTTCAACCGTGTATACAGCGTACGCCGCGAAAGCTGTCAAAAGGAACAAATTATACTTTTTATTGTAACACTCATTGATGCTCCGCTCCTATTAACTATAGCGAGATATTGCCTTCCTCGATAAATGGGTAATCCAACACTGAAATAATTTTTCAATTCGAATTCTTAGTTCGTAACTCTGGTTCAAACGATCAAACAAACTGTTTAGTTTTATCGTATTAAACACAAATAACATGAGACGTAATTGCCGTGTTATGTATAGGGCAAATAAAAGAATCGAACGTTAAACCTCATTAATAGACGATTTAATGAGCCGTGTAGAAATTATAGGTTATCTGTGTAAATTGATTTTGATCTACGATGTATTTTGCGTGATTCAAAACGCACCGTAGTTCACAACCTTTTCAACTCTGACGTGGATCATGGTCCAGTCAAAATCGATATTCCGACCCGTTTAATACACAGAATATCTATAAACATCAGTGGACTTTGAATCTGCCGCCCCTCAGCATAGTGTAAGATTAGCACTAGAACAATATCAAATATACACAAATGCGTCTGAAAGATTTATATTTGATGTTATAAACATCATTTCGTAAATACTGTCAACGTTAAAAATTATGTAAAATGAATTCATTTCGAACCTACTTTCTCATAAATAATCTTAAAAGGTGTTTGCTAAAGCTATAAGTCAATTTGTTAAACCCCACCGAAAGGATACAAAGAGTAGTTTATCCAGTCTTCCATTAAGTATAATACCTCCAAAACGCCCATAAATTTCATATCAGGTAGAATCTATTCAAAATGGCCTTGTGTTAACGCTAAACTGATCATCCCGTTTAGGGATGTGTCGTAAAGCTTTACTGACGTAATGATATAAACAATGACAGGACATAGATTTCTTATTCATTGTGCGGATCATAAAACGCAGGTAAACGCTACCTCACTTACAAGGAAAGATTCAAGTTAATTGCCTTAACAGAATCCCTCTGTTTTGAGTGCCCGACACGTTTGTTGTATAAGCAAAAACCATGATTGTACGCTTTCCATCTTAAAACCAGATTTGTCGAATTGTTTTAAGATAATTATTGTCGTTTACTGAGTTATTATCTGATTATAAAAAATATAGTTCGCTTTCTTATACTTGCTACTTTATATTTTTTAGATGAAAATAATTTTCATGTATTCAATTGTTTTATTTAATTTCGAATAGCCTAGAATATCGTGTATTTAACAGATAAACCTAATTCTAATGTAAAAACGGTTGACGTCACAAGGAACAACTAGTAGTATCTAGACAAATAAATTAATATAACATTTGTTGACGTCAAAAATTATAATTAATTGATAAGCTCTTGGAAGTACTCGAGGGTTTAATTTCCGCTAAATACTGAATTAATGTTATAGACACTAGTAACTAAAATCTATACTAATATTAGAAAGCTAAAGGGTTTCTTTGATCGCGCTAATTTCAGGAATCGCTAGTCCGTTTAGAAAATTTCTTTTAGTGTTGGACGGTACATTTATCAATGAAGACTATAGACAGATAAATAGGGATCCTTACTAAACCTGCAATAATGTAACCCAAGATGTAAAATGGAAATGAACTCGAGCGAAACCGCTGGCGGAAGCTTGTGTTGCAATAAAATATACGGAAAACATCCACACCATAAAATACAACCAAATAATGACAGATGAGATATATATTATATACCTATGTTCAAAAGCATTGTCTAAAGACTTATGGTCTGTCTGATAATGCAATATATACGATTATTTAAATTTCGTACTTTTCCATAAGTGGTTTTTAATAAGAACATTAGTATTAAACATATTCCACACCTGTATTCGTTCTCTATAACGGATAATCCAAAGTAATACTAATAGATTCATTTTCAACTTTGTATCATGATTCTTTGAAGCTAATATTCAGACATTCGAAGGACAGACGCACACGTCATTTCAACGTTGTATTCAATCTGTATGCATTTTACTTAGAAACAGAACTGTCGAATAATAAGTGCATTGTGCCACCGTATACGTATCACAGGGATTAGTGAGGGGAATACCTAATGTCGATAGTTTGCACTCATTACCACTTTTTCGTTACAGTTACGGACTCATTATCATTCTACGTGAATTTTTTTGCTAATTAAAGAGGAAAAATATCACATACATGTAAGAATATAATAAATTTATTCATTGCTGATATCGTCTATTAAATGTTAATAGACGCGCACTTCACATGCTAATGCGATTCGAATTACGGTGGCGGAGCGCGCTTGATGAAGGCCAGTTATTAAATTCTGGTATCTCGGGCGGCTTCTTAATCTGCCCAATAACGGCCTATGAGCTGTGATATCTATTATCGAGGTCCTGATCGAGGTCGACGACTCGAAACGAGCATATCGACACATCGGGCGGCGGCGGGCGCGCGCCACGCACTTCCGACGCGACGGATTTGCCGGAATCGGCGCGGGCGCATCAAAAGAGGTTGCAAAATTCGGACGGAGGCGCGCGCGCGTGAATCCATTTGAATATTATTTTTCCGTGCCGACATGGGAATGAATGCTCGACGCGGGCGATTGTACATTACGTCGACTACTTTGAAGCTTAATAATACGAAAACCCCGGGAATGTTTATAGCGCATAATCTCATCTTGTCGACGTTCGCCTCGGAGGCTACGCGGCGTTCTTCATGAACATTATTAATTACGCTCGCCTGTTAAGAGCATAGCAAGAAGTACGATTTAATTACGTAAAAATGTCGCTTCATAATTATAAAAATAATTTTTTTCGGCCGGATTCAGTGTATCCGAATTTCGGCGAGGCAGGAGCCCACACGGGTTTTCTTACAAGCAACATCTCACGTTTTTGAGTAGCCGTAATATTTAAATTGCCGACATAGCTCCCGCGGGCATACCTTGCATGGGAATGCGCGACGGCCGGCGGTCGTCAAAACCCGCTTTTACCGAATGCGTCGTGCATTGTCCAAACGCATCGGCGCTAACGTGTCCATCCCTGTCTAACTCGGAGCCATTGAACCGTCAAGACAAAGAGGCGTCGATGGAAAGTATGGTAACTTTTACTGGACGCTTCTTACATCAGCAAACGCATCCCGCCTAAAATTTTGCATGGATGTGTTGCGCATGCGAAAATGTAGACTGCGGGAGTCGCGGGGGCGCGGCGGGGTGGCAGCGGGGTGCGTCGGCGCAGAGCACGTACGCGACATTACCTGATGATGCATATTAATTGAAGAGGAAGTTTTGTCAACAATATCTAATGTGCTCAGGTCAGCCCGCGGCCCCATTGATAGCTTTTTTGTTCCCGGCGTATTTAAGTTCCTATATATCCATATAGTGCTCTAGACGCTCCTTTTATACACTGCATTATTGCATAATTTATGACACACGTTGCGAAAACAATAAGTAGATATTATTCAAAGTCGATACTTCATCGTATCTCTATTTTGTCTGCAAGTGCTAAACTGGGTTACTGTATGTAATCTTGGTACTTGAGCGTTAATTAGAGATAATCATCAGCAATGATTAATCTATGTCTGATTATTGAATGGTTTATGCATTGAGTACACATTATCTGGAGTGTTTTGTGTCACGATATGAACTTGTAAATCCACGAATCGATACAAATTATTATATCAATTTCCAAGCGGGAATATTTGGTTTTAACACACGTAAAATGAAATTGATTGAAAGGTAGATAAAAGTAAATTATGAATGTTTATCCGATATTTTACGTTTCGGCCTACAATCGTTGAGCACTAAAACCATACAAGGTATTATGCGTCATAATGACATTAGACTTTAAAATTAATGATAAGGCGATATTATGAAAGCAAAGCTGGGATTACTATTTTTTTAGGGTTCCTTAATAGATGGTATATGATATTGCCTTTTAATTTTGGAAAAAATTTCGAGACTAAGTTGCGTATTGTTACTATGTAGAATTACTTATTTTAATAGTTTTCGTGCGCACCGTTTTTGTTAATTTTAATTGAAATTCATTTTGTAATTAAAATTATCTATTAAATTCCACATTTTAGCTATTTTTTGTATTGCGAAACACCTAACACTATCTTATATAACATTGACTAGTTAAAATTTTTCTTACAAATATTTCATTGTTATACTGAGAATTTTTATTTCCCAGAAAAAAATATTTATTACTATAACAATTTGAAGACACAGTTTCTCCTAACGAAGACTATCGACAATATATAACAGGACACCACATATATAATAACTGACTATGTTTTAATAAATTGCTAAAAGGTGCTCCTAGTTAAGAGATAAAACTTAATTAGCTAAGCTGTTAAGGTTAGGTCTGAATAAATTATTATAAATATTTCGCTAATCTATCTAGCTTCATATTTGCCATAATGATGTAGCTAATTTTCGTATCAATCACGAACACCTCCATATCTATTCCGTTCCATAGAGTAAATCTTTGTTGTAGCACATCAAAGAATGCTTTTGAAGTCGATAAGTCAAGTAGATCAAGCAGTGCGCAGATATGGATAACAATTCATCGATAAAGTCTTAATTAGCTACGTTTATCGTCTCAGCCGCGGATTACTGAGATTAATACACAGATTTCGTTATCGTTTTAATTGTCGGTGTTTGTACGCTTCAAAAAGATTATGGGCTTAAAATAAGTTGCTTTACGCGATTAGATTTCGTGTATATCATTTTTATTTTGAATTATTTTATCCGGGTTTCAAAGTGCTTTTCATAATATGTGATAATATCATTTTTAATTTGTTAGTGCAATGATAGATGACGTTGGAAATTATGAATTAGTCATGTGATTGTTCGATTTGTTGGAGTAATATCATTTTTTTAATGCAAATAATAGTTTAGAATTGCGGTCTGTGTTTCCGAATGTTTGAAGGATGCGAAAAAAATTTTTTGTCTATGATTGTATCCATTTTCTTTATAGCATAGGAAGGCAGATGAGTTTACATCTGAATGTAACCTATTTCTATCGCCCAAGAACACATCCAAGACAAGGTCTAGAAGACGCGTTGCTTACTTTAAGATCTTAGCTATATTAAATAACTTTATTAAATGACGTTCTGTCTCCCGTATTATTTATTTTTAATTCGAGTATTTGGAAATTTATAATCCGAACGCGAATTTTATAAAATGAGAATCTGGTTTGTTGATCTAATATAGAAGTTATCTATTATATATACAATATTTGCTAAAATTTTCTATTGATTTTTGAAATAGTATTACGAGATGGTTAACTAAAGATATATAGTTGAATGTTAATCACCTTTATGACAGAGCATATTGTTAGCACCCTCTACGTCACTAGTAAAGTACCAGGTACCAAATGATAACAGTAAACGTAGAAAATTACGCCTCAGTGATGCAACAACAGGCCACGATCTCCGTTTATTGCTCACACGTTAGCAAAAGTCGAACAAATTAAGTTAGCACTTGAATGCTCCAACCATTTGTTTCCAATTTGGAGAGTTCTTCGACAATATGCCCTGCTGTGTTTATCCCATCCAAAAATAGTGCAAATGACACTAATTACGACGTTGTGGCGAGCTCGTGTTAATATACTCTTCATACACTAACCGCTTTGAATGCCTTTAAACCGAATATTGGAGCGTCATGGAGAGTACGTGTTTAGAAAATTTGTACCGTCATTCAAGTTACTGTATAACACGTGTTTTAAGTTCATTACATTTGTATGGGTTGTCAATAAATTTATAAGCAGGAAAAATATCAACCCCTGATTTGTTTTTCACAGCATAGCAAGGTAAACGAACATAAAGTTCACTTAATGGCAAGCCATTCCTGTCGCCTCCGAGACCAGGAGATTTTTCAGACGATAGCCGTCAAGTATTCGGATATACAATTATATCGGATACTTGCGACAAATTTCATGTTTAATTAAAGTTGCATTTGTATTTTGATATTCAATATCCGGTTAGTTTTAATAGCCACTTGGCTAAAACCACGACGTCCCCAAAACAGAAAAATAATTAAGATATTTTTTTACAGACTAGATTTAGAAGCATCTGCGTTGATTTTGTATATACAGTATAATAAGGAGATAAATTTATCCTAAGTTAGTCCTCACGACATTCTGTATCTGTCTCTGAAAGTCCCGTCTAATTTGATCTACGCTTTTCAGAATTAGCTCTTACAAACATACTACCACACAAAAATATTTTATAGATAATGTATGTTATATACGTAAATTGTTTTTGCGGACAGACACTTCCATTTTGTGTATACATGTAAACAACAATACCTAATGTGTAAATACAAAAAATATTTTAGAACCATTAGCATAACTAATTATTTACTATTATCTGTATATTTCTCTATTTCCTTTATGAAGTAACGTTTCTTTATGTGAAGTAATGGATAATTAAGTTCACCCAATACTAGATAAAAACGACACGATTAATTAAGTAATGTTTATTCATTAATCAGCGCATATAACAAGGACAATATTAGGTATTTATTTGCGATAAATTTTATATTATAGACCACATTTGAACAAACTTTGATAATAGCCACTTCCGTAGTAAATATTGACTATACTATGTAGAATGTGGGAAAAAGAATTATCATATATTGGTGTGAAATTGGATGGTTTTTGAGAGATATTATTTATGAACTATTAATTAGAATCTTTCTACTGAATATATCGTCTCATAAATCGGAATTAGAATTATTTGAAATAGCAAAAATAACAGTATTTTTTCTAAATAAATATAAAACTGTATACGATACTTATATTTTAAACAGTATTTTTTATCCGTTAATTTTTTCGGCTCTATTCTCATACCCTCGGTGGTAGATAGAACTTTATATTATGTATAAAATCAACGCGAGTAAAACAGCGGGACATAGCCAGTTGATAATAAAACTAAACGAAGTTTAGGAAGTAAGACAGTTACAGAAAATGTTATACTAAAAATCGATGTCCATGTTTTTCTAAGATAAGCTTATTGTCAAGAGACTATCAAGAATGAATATACACGTCTCAGGAGACAAAGATTGGATTAAAATTTAAAACGTTACTCTAAATCTGAATGTAATTAACAGCTTTTTATTATAAATCCTTATTTTCAATATACAAAAATATTATAATTAAATGAATATGTTATGTGCATCCTATACCAGATAATGTCTCGGTGATCCTTATATTTGAGTTAGTTATCTGTTAAATTGCGCAGTATCCTCATAACTAATCACGCCATTGTAGTTTCCGGCGGAAGTCACTACACAATCATCTTAACTACTCTATATCTTAAAAGCTGAACGAAAAATTTATTAAATTTGACAAAGTCGGTCTATAATATATTTTTTTTAATAATATCCATACATTCTAAATCGCCTAACATCTACTTATAAATATTTTTTAGTATACAAAAAACCTTAATAGCATGTTTGTACATCAAATAAGCCGTAATTAATGAATTAATAAGCTCATCGATAGGCAAATGGTGGAGCCTGTAAGCGTTCCAGTATTGCTGTACAACGGATGTTTGACAAACGTTTCATAGTATGCCCTTGGAATAAATGAAGGCCCAGATTGCAACTGCGGCGTGCATAGAGAATGCACCTTTGGGAAATAACTGTACTTGTGGGAAAACTGTCTGTTCATTCCAAGAAAGGGCGGGATTGTACACCGCCAGCGGGAATTATTTATTATAAAATCAATAGCAAAAGCGGGGTTATTATAAAATCATGAAACTCACTCGATGCAACTTCAACCACGTGACTTTTTAATTATTCAAAGACACACAAGATCATTATTTATTTTCAATTATACTTACCTTACTTCTTGCGTATTGCATAACATAACTATAATATTAGACCTATATTCCCGTTAATATAACAATACGTAATACTATACGAAAAAAATTATCACGGCCATTACAGTGTAGTATTGTGTTCTCAATTTCCGCGTAATTAAATGTATTCGGCTACTAAAATAGTTCATTTGATAACGTTTTATGATAAAACAAACAGATTTCCATATAAAAATTATCCAAACTTTAACTGTCGATATAATCCCGTATATATATTCAAATATTATTACACCATGTTTTAGTCGTTTAAATAGATTTGCTTTGCTTTTCCACGATCCCTCATGCTGAATGTCAATGGTACAATTCTCATACCACTAGGTGAGCCTCTTGGCTGTGTCCACATTCGTATAAAAAAATCGGTTCTACAAAGAGGACGCCTAAATTGACACAGTGTAAAGGTGCGCTGGATTAAAGTAAGCCCAGCTACCGGCGGGAGCGAATGTAAACACCGCCTTAGGGACATGAGCTTCCCTGACTTAACTAAATTATAAACTGAGTACAAGATTTATAGAAAAATAGATTCAAACAGTTAATACACTATTAATATTAAATGTTAATTCCAATTATCATTTTACATACTAAATAAACAAACTATTAACAGTTCAAAATATGTAAATTTAAAGTAATATCACATATTTTCAATTAAATACACGGTTTAAACGACAAACGGAAAAACTAGTTTCATCTTTCTAATCGGTATATAAAAAAGCCTAAAAGAGAATTAAAATTGGACGCTTGTGCCTTGCTCCATCGTAACATAAATGATACAATATAAGCTACTAAAAATGTATTAAAAAGTAGGATTGAAAATATTCTACAAATTCAGAACAGTACTTAAATCTATTTATGGGAATATACCTATCTATAAAATAACTAGCTGACCCAGCAGACGTCGTTTTGCCACAAATATTTAGGGGTTGACTAAATAGGGGTGAAATTTTGGGGTTGT
>JAOSYY010000003.1:2707728-2720193 GCA_025727935.1 Hebomoia glaucippe
TAAAGTATTCTAAACTGCATTACACTCGATGTTTTGTTCAATTAAAAATTCTATAATATTTTTCGTAAGGGAAAATCCATAATATTCTCGACCTCGCCGGGATAAAATCCAGATCCAACGGCCGAGTAATCCAGCTTAGTCCTGATCCATACATATATAGTTTGTATGTGTGCAGTGTTGTATGTGTTGACAAAGAGAGATTCCATTTAGGGCTGTCAAAAACACCTTACTTTTTAAATAAAATATCAAATCGCACAAACGTACATTTTTACACACGAAGCTAATTAGAAATAAAAGTTTTATAAATTTAAAACTAACATTTGCAGCGCTGATAAAATTTAAGAAGCATGACTCTGATTAATTATAAGCAGAATCTATTTTTATCTTGAATAACGTTAAGAGTAACTATACAAGTTAGAAATTTTAAAATATTATTTCATACGTTTTTGTTTCCTAAAAAATCTACTAACAATATTATCATAAATTAAAATTTATTATTAGCATATTACCCACATTATAATCAAATGGGATTCATATTTTAGAAGATAATCTTGATTATGACAGACTATAAAATAGATGTTTGACCGTGAAGCTAATCCTCATCCGTTATGTTATTGACTAAATATAATATTATGCTTGGAATTTGACAAACTCTTTATTATTTTGCCATATTTTATACTCTGTATTGAGATTAAATAAGTACTGTTGAAGGAAATTCATATAAAATAGTAAATTAGGAATTAATTTTGAATTTATCATCATGAAATTTATATAGTCTGTATATAGTTTTATACTATATTAACATTAAATACTTTTTAATAAAACCAGACCGTTTATATTATATACCTAGTATAAACATTATAAATAACCTCTCATGGCAAACCAAGAAAGAGAACATAAATGATTATTGTTCTTTTCCTTCAGGATCTATAATGTCACAAATATATATAAGCAGACAAACTGACACATTAAACTTAAAATTACCTCCCGTCGTAGATTAAAACTATGAAATAAAACCTCCTTGTTGATTCGATTAATTATGAAATATAAATAGTTTATATATTTTTATTAATTCTTAAATATTATCTAGCCGAAAGTGTCACTCATTTTTTAGAGAATAATTATCGCTATTTTAAATCAGAAGAATTATGTTATAGAGGTATTTTGATGATTAATTATTTAATCGCTGTCTAACTGACCACTAATACGTAATTAAGTAAAATACTTAACCTTGTTGCGTTATGTCATGTTTGTCATCAATTTCGACATAACTACTTAACATTAGTTAAATTAGGTATAATAATTATACATCGCAATTTATACAATTACAACATTTTTATTTTCGGCATAAAACCTCTTTTGATATGAGCTTTAAACGGCAGAGTAAGAAACATTAGCTACTTGAGTGTTACGTGACAAACTTCCCTAGTCTGTGTCTCTTAATATGGCGCTAGCAGGTTATTTAGATGGAAATAAATGAATACTGTGTTAAATTAAAGTATTCTGCGGTACATATTCCAACCCATAATATATCTCTACTAAAATTCTATTACCTAGAAAGCGATTACAATGTAAATCCCGAGCAAGTTATTCTAGTAGATATGGATTTTCGTAATCCCGTAGGAGATGTATCCCGATTCCCGGGCGGTGGGCAGCGGCTGCCTAATCCTGGCTGATCCGGATCAACCACCACGCTCTATATATACTATGTTATATTTGGATATGTGGCCGCCTTTGTTATCGCCGAAGTAGAACTAAGAATTCGACATTTACGAAAGCAGGAACATTATAGAGTAAGATTAAATGAAAGATTAAATATATAACTTGTATATCATTTTTACACTAACACAGAAATAGTCTTGGATTAGATAAAATAAATTTTAATAATAAAAATCCAGATATGTTACATTCATTTTAAATTTTTAAATATTTTTCTAAAGTATTTGTTGATGTTTACGTATAAAATTTAAAAACAATTTTATTAATTTTCGTACTATATTTGTATGCTGAAAATGCAGTATGTATCGGATGTTACAGGCGGTAAGCCTGCTTATCCCGCAGGCATTACCACCGGATTGAACCTTCCGGATTATGCTATAGATTTCAATATGAACCCAGTAAAAACTTTTAAAATACTACAAGCGATTATAATGTATATTCACTTGGAATAAGAATTACATTCGCATCTCATACAAAATAAAGCGAGGCTGTATTTTTAGTTTACATTAGATTCAACATGTTGGCTAGTATTACATCAAGATATA
This sequence comes from Hebomoia glaucippe, assembly GCA_025727935.1. Lineage (NCBI taxonomy): Eukaryota > Metazoa > Arthropoda > Insecta > Lepidoptera > Pieridae > Hebomoia > Hebomoia glaucippe. The sequence goes on from JAOSYY010000003.1 coordinate 2,709,993, forward strand.
CATTTGTATCTTAAAGACATACTGTGTACAAATTATTATATAATTTTATGCTGATTTCGGATGGTTTACTTACTAATTAATGAAAATCCAGCACTTTTAAACAATTATTGAGAAGACAACAGAGCTTTAATGATACTTTTCGGTTTCTGTATTAACTTAAAACATAAGAAGTCAAAATCAGCTAAATTATTGAGCAATTAAAACAATTTATAGACCTGAAAGCGATTAAATAAATTCTATCTTTGCAGTTGTTAATCTGTCTGCTCAATAAATTTTATGAGCTTGAAAAAACAACATATAATTCAGAAACGTCAAGCATATTCGTAAGACGAGTAAGGAACAAAGATAAGAAGGGTGGCTGGGGCTGCTTCATCAATCATACGGAGATTATCCCTTGCACTTCAGCCCAATTTGTGGCTTGCATTCAGCTTAACGCACACACTGACACCGGATTATATCAAACTATATCGGTGTGAGTTCGGTGTCAAGCTTTGTATGTGTGAGTTGGTATTTTTATATCGTAACTGTAATAAATGAAAAGCTGTTGTGCAAATCAGGATCTTTACTAATTCCTCGTATGACGTCATATCGTTATTTATGTAGAGTTTAAAGATATTCATTCTTTAATCGTTGAATTTTATTTACATCGGCAATTTTTGCTTCTAGAGTCGCAAATTATATTGTGCAGTTTTTTATGACAACGAACTATCAAACGGCATAAAATAACAATTTGTTACAATTTACGTAAAATTATTTAGTACATATATATCGTGTCAGTAATAGTGTTATCAGGTTCATACGCTTATAAGTTTATAAAAAAAAATAGAATTTTTTGATTACTGTGCAGCTTACTATGTTTTTTAATTTGTATTTTAGTAGATGCAGAGATACGCGTATATTCTCGCATAGTTTAATCCGTCGGCAACAAAAGAGGTTGCAATCAGTTGAGCCCCAGATGGATTGATAAAAAATAAGTTGAGTCATGAATGTGACCGTCCGGATGATCCCGGGCATTTGTCATGATCAACCTGAACACGCACCTCTAGGGAATGAATGCTTTAAGAATAAAATGATTGGAAGGTATAGTTTGATTTTCTATCAATTGTTACAAATGTTTTCGTGGAAATGAACAAGGAATTTTCGTATTTGCATTTTTAATTTAGAAATAAAAGGTGATATCATTAAATAAAAAGTGAAACAAAAGCTGACAAACAATATTTTTAAAGTTAGTATTTTTTTAAAACATTGTCTTTTGTGAAATCAAATCAATAAGTATGTGAATTATAAATAATTTATCACATCAATAAGTATAGCATAATGTAGCCTATAAGAAGTTAATATAAAAAATATCTCACATGCAATTATTTAATTATTACCGTGCAGTAGCACCCTTTATCACCCTAATTAATGTTCTATACACATAGTAATGTTAAAATGGTCTAAGTCACTTTATATCGTTAACTTTCTGCCAATGAAAATCAAAATCGTTCCAGCCATTTCAGAGATTCATTACTGATTTAATTGGACAATTTTAATAAAATTTACATTCAGAACAGAAATTTTCTGCACTCTGAGTGGAATGTAATAAATATTATAACGTTTATCCCTTTGTCTAAGCAACGTAAAAACCATAGAAGTGAACGACAAAGGGCTTGCGGACCCCGTCTGGTGGGGTTCGGAGGCTTAAACGCGCCCTTAACAAAATCTTAATCTCTACAAAGGGTTAACAATATTATCTTATTACACTGACAAGAAATAGATCTATAAAACTCACCAATTCTTTTTGAACTACGAAAGTGTTTTCTTATTTTTGTAACACAATTGTTTTACAGCGTTATTATTAAGGAATTATTAAGGAAAAATAAGTTGATGCCTATGCAAAAGTATGTCTATGATTGTTGTATATTTCCTAAGTTTCCGTATAAATTTTCCATCACCGTAGCAATTTACGATAATAATTAATATTTTAAATTTCCTACTAGTAGGAACTACAACATATATTCAAATTCGGTAATGTTACTACGCAATAAATTTACGAAATAACGTATATAAAGCGATTATGAATATAATATAAATACTAATCGCTATTTATATTAATAAATTCGTGTAAAGCAGGTGTAGGCAACATTTCAACTTGGAAATCTCCGGATCGCTTAAGGCGGATTACGGCAGCTGTGTACGTCCCTTCAGTGTCAACGTGCAGAAACATAAATTTAGCTTCAATCGCGCGTCCATCGGTCATTAATCGCGGATACGGTGTGTACGAGCCTTTAAATGCTAAGCTAATAGGGACGTGCCTTATACTGTGGTAACGTTAAATTGAATGCATAAACGTCTTTTAAGAAGGAAAATATATCATAATTACATCATAGGAAATAATTTATTACGAGTCAATGAATGACAAGAAGCAACCCTATTGCTTTTTGAAAGGCCGGCAACGCGTCTGCTAGACTGCTCGCTGCCCCCTATAATATATAAATAACGAATTTCTTATTGTAAATAAAAATAGTGATTTATTTAATGTCAAACTTTTGTACCTTATAGTTACATATAAGTAAATAATTCAGGTAGGAAACATAGATATTCCAATCGTTGTATTATAAATTGTGAAAATGTGTTTGTTGTGCTTTTACGCTAAAATCTTTGAAAGATTTTTTTTCTTTATAATATAAAGAGATAAGACCTTAGAAAATTTATGAGGTACTTCTTATTGAACTCGGATGTAATCATGCGGCATTACTTGTATAAATAACATTGTTCCACGTATGTTAATTCAACACCGACAGCCCTGTACAACTCGTACAGCAACATGCCGGTACGTCTCTAGAGATCTGATAAGATTCAAATATGGGATTAAAGTGGGACGAGGATAGGATTTGCGGACGGCTTAGTGTGCGAGTGAAGCACACATCGGGATTATCTCGGCCAGGAACGCGGCAAGTAGCCGCCTTGGTATGCGTGCCGAAGAAAAATATTATGGCTTCTTGAATTCTTAACGAAATAATTAACGTTATTAACATGGACTACACTTGCAATCTGCGAACTTTAACAAGGTTTTGATTTTTTTTTACAAGATGTTGGATCTAGTAAAACTACTTTGCGCTATATAGACTTAGTATTATATAGCGTTTCCTATTTACATTAAGTAGATATATATAGTGGTAAAAACTATTTTTTACTGAGTTTACACTCGTTTGTAGACGACAAAATGTTAGAAAAATCTTTTCTATATTAATATTATCTATGTATATAAAATGTTTGGATGTGTGTGTTTTAACTAAAACTTTAGCAAAAATTCTCTTAACAATATTATAACGTTAAACTTTTAAAATAATAAAAGGCTACATATCAAACACTTTTATATGGATGAATATCCTAAAAAGTTTTTTTATCACAGTTGGTAATAATACTTGTTTTGTGCCATAGATACTGTCCGAAAACCGTCGGCCATTCGTCAAAATGTTTTTAAAATGATTTTTGAATTGTTAATGTTCTACTTCTGAAAATTGAGCGAATTACGGATTACAACGCCACAATTTGGTTAATGAAGACATCTGTATGCTGAAAAAGAGGTTTAAAACATGTTTTTCGAGTGACCAGTAATGATGTTGACTTCGGTACATAAAGTTATATTGACCCTAATGTGTGACAGGTTTCATTATACTTAGGTTTAAATAAATTTCCTTCTTCATTGACTTTATTTTAAAGAGATTTGTTCGATAAAACAGGAAAGTATTCTATGGAAATATAATCTCAGGGTATTTATTAATACTGCGTGTAGGGCAATTTTCGTGAGTAATTTCAGAATCCCGAGATTTAGATTAGATATAAAACAAGCTAATTATTAAAACTTCATTTTTTATTATTTGCGACATATTTGTAACATTTAAGTGTCCGTTTGTTCAGATCAAAGAAATAACTATATTGTTAACAAAAACATAATTTCTATATTTAAACAAAGCTGTCTGTTAATTCCGGTTAATAATTTAAACGGTTAGTTAAATCAGACTGTCACTAGTAAATATCTGATATTAAAAAGAACTTTGGCTACTTTGATTCTATCTTAAAAAGAAAGACCTCTAAAAATATCTGACATAGTTGAAACCGCAGGATAACTTGTACTAAATGGAAAGACAAAAATGAAAAAAAAAGTAATAGCTTAAGAAAATCAAAACATTGAACATAAGTCATGGTTCCTTCTCAGTTTACCAACTAGATTCATACTAGCTTTAAGTAATATGCAAAATATGTTCATAACTTAAGTGTTAATTTCTAATTAATGTCATTTTGGGAGTAATATATTTTTCTATTACTTTCTATTGTAAGTAATAATTATAGCGTTAGCGTTGGTACTTTAAATACTAACCAAATGATGACAAATTATCGTAAAACAATAGATCTGAAAAGCGAAATCTTTCGCCATTTTACCGACAGCACTTAACAATAGAAAATTTTAAATCTAGAATCATAATAATAAGGCCGTTTTTTAAATAACAGCATTTAGGCTTTCAATAGAGCTTATGTGAGGGTGAACCGTGACCTACGATAGGCCCGTACTTAGTAACTTACAAATTTTCGTGAACACGTTTGTCCTTGAATAAATGATTTTATTTTTAACGTCTAAATGTCAATGTTGCCATTATCTTAGCTTATTTTGTATGTCTTGTAGACGAAGACAGGTTTATAATTATCATGTAAATATGCCCTGGAGTAACTTTCATTGGTTTTAATAGTGGTAGATCTGAAACCATATTATCTTTTTTAGTATTGGTTGTAAATGTATGTTTTATAATATAGTTGATAGTCAGTGTAAATTATTTACTTTGACTATTACGATATCTAATTTTTCATTAAACTGTACTTTACTTCGCCATAAAAATGTTATTTTCAACTCGCCAAATAAAAATAAAGCCGACAGTAGAACGTCATTAAATACCAGATGATGTCTTTAAGGTAGGCTACGCGTCTCAATCTATTGGTCTTGGAGGTGTCCATGGGCGACAGGAATCGTTAACTATAGGTGAACTCAACGTTCGCTTCCCTTCCTATCGTAAAAAAAATTGTCGGACAAATTTTGTAAATTTTCTTTCTGATTTTCATTTATACTATCATATACAAAAGCTCTTATTTCAAAATTACAAACATATTTTTATTTTTCAATAAAGATATAGATTTAATTAATTTTGCCAATTTATAATAACACGAATGCCTTGTGACCGTTGTACCAACGGGTCATTTAATACTAACTAATTAATTTGCTACAATACAGTTCAGATTTCAATACAGTTGAATGTTAAATCCTCGGAAATACGCATTCACGGGTCTCTTCACAGCAGACAATTAAATAATCTTTTTAGTTAATCCGTTAATCTGCGTACATGAAAGGGAGACTGCGATCATGTGAGAGTTTCAATCACATTATGTGTTTTACTAACACATTCGATGTAGGCTTATAATATTTTAAGTATTCTCTCATATATTTATTTTCTCAACTAGGTTTTTTTATAAAATAGATATCAATTTAAAATACAAAAATGTGAAAAACTTAATCCGGAAAACCACCTGCAGCGGAGCTTGGCCCAAGCTACCGATGGTTAGGGCTGCAGAGAAAGAAACCTTCTGATAATACGTGCTTTGTCCAGGAGTACTGCCTTTTGCATCTGTCTCTTTATCCAACTATCTAGCGAGAGACTTTTTAGATGTTGGTCAAGACTCTTCACTATGAGAGCATTCACGCTAACTACTATAGGGACAATAATGGTCAAATCCACATTATATTTAGCTATTATTATAGAAAAGTAGGTAATAAATTTTAACTATTTCAAACGCAGCAATGAATAAAAAAATGTTAGGTTTGCAAAATTACAACCAAATTAAAAAGAAAACAATAAATTTTTAAAAAGTATTCTGAATTTCATTAAAACTCGATGACAAATGATTGTATGAATTGTAGGTAAAAACAACCCATTCATCTCTTTAAGAACTAGTATGCCATACACATAAAACGTATCCATATACAGGATGTTTGGGAACTGCTCCCGAAAACGAAGACAGGTGATAGTAGTAATAACACCTTTGATAAAGGGACGGAATAAAATTTGACCCTGACTAAAAAAATTTAAATTTTTATTAAGCTATACTGTAAATATTGCTAATAAAAAGTGTTAAAAATGTCTTTTTTTAATCAGGATCGATTTTTTACGTCCCTTCATCAGAGGTGTCAGTACAATTATCACCAATGTTCGTTTTCGGGAGCAGTCCTCAAACACCTTGTATTCTTTGCATTGGGAAATGAAACCTGGGAAATCTTAATAATAATAATAAGTTTTTACAGCAACGTTTCATTCATTTATAATATTAATCTTTTTGCCATACATGTAGTGTATTGTTTTATACCCGGATAAACGGGTGGACGATGTAATCCGAACGAACGCGTATAAGAGATAAGCTTTGAATACGGATTACGTTTGGCTTTTGAATATTTTCAATGCTTTAATTTATGTTTGGACAGAAGCTTTAAAATCATCGATAAACTACATTACAATTTGTTATATGATATATTTTTTACACATATTTATATGACAATATCAGAGAACGGATAGATAATGAAAATTTTTATAGCTGAAAGTACGTGAAAATTTAAACATATCCTAATAATCACATTCTATCAATCCATTTTGGCTGCTAAGACAAGGTGATAACAAACATACTGTATTATTACGAGTAATTATTGAATGATTAAAAATTCCTTAAATATACTTTAGACTGTTTTTCTTACTTATTAATTCCATTTTTCTACCTGAACCTCAATGTGCGGTAATTTTAAGTTAATTATATTCAAGTAGAACATTGCTCCGCGGTTTCACACGTGTAATTTTATGTGCGATCACGATAGTCATAATGGTGATGACGAAATAAAAGTAGTCTAAGTAACTCATAACTAAAGCTGGATTTTATAACAAATTTTGGTCGGGCCATTATGGATAGTGGCCCGAACAGACGGGCATTATTTCTATTATAAGTACCTTTCATGCATTAAAAATATTAAATATTAAACAGACATTTTATTTATATTTATACATACCAATACCAATAAAATATAATTGCCAACAATTATTATTAATTTCAATTAATTAATGTTAATAATTGAATTGCAACAAGTGAATAATGAATGAATAAATCAACAGTCTGTTTATTAATTGTTTTTACTATGATCAGTGTTTTGTATCATTAAACAGTATAAACTGTTACTAGTTAAGTACTACTAAGTAATCATCCAGTGATCCATGCCCTATTAAGCATATTACTTTCTTTTTAATGGTAAATTTTCGATTAAGTGTACTGATACTGCTAATAACAGACAATTTTTTGATGTGTCTGTATATAATGTCAAAACAGATATTTTCTATGCATATTAAACACTTTACGGCAATTACATCAGAATACAAGTCGTAAAATTGTTGTCTATTTTTTTTGATTTTTTATATTTTTCTTGGGCCTTAATATATAAAAGACATTGATTATATGACATAGCTACACTATTTGATCGATCATTAAAAACTTTGTACATATTAGTAGCTGATATAATATTAAGACTAGTAACTAATACCGATTTTTTCGGTAGGAATAGACTCCTTAGGACGACCTCGATTTGGTCTCTACGTCCGTCTACTTTAATTTCAAATATCTTGTAAAAAGACATCTATTTTCATTCCACGTAAATAAGTTATATTGAATAATAATTTATTTCGTTTTCAGAATAAAAACAACTATATAAAATAAGCAATCTGAAATCTTAAAATAAGATGTGATTCTTAACAATAAATATAATAGGTAAATAAATAATAAATACAAAAAAAATAGTTTTTTTTACTATTTTTATTTCTGTATTTTACTTTTATATCTATTTTATAAAAAACCTAGTTGAGAAAATAAATATATGAGAAAAAAAACATTTAATAGTAAAGATATACATTACATTAGCCCGTAGATTAAAATAATTTTTGAAACATGTCTATAATTCTCTTAATTCAGAATTTTTCATAACAAGCAAGTACTTCATACAAATATATGATGTATGGAATAAATAAATATCCCTAACGACGTGGGACCTTTTCATCAGCGAAATGTTTGGTTTTTGTTTTCGCACGTGTTACCAACGTTTGATGTAGCTCCCCAATCTTATCCAATAAGGATAATGTTGCTTTTGATTACCAATAGCTTTCTACCTTATTAGATATTGGTTTTTAATATTAGAGCTTACGTAATTAAAATATACTAGTTTTGAGTTGTAACATGATAGTTACAAGCAGATATAATATATTTTTCTACAGCTTCTGTTCACTAAACTTTATAACTCTTTCATATTTTCCGTAAAAGCTCTATAATCTTTATCTAGTCGTTTATTATATTTGCGTCGACAGGAATTTATATTATGAATAAAATTACATAACCAGTTAAGCCGTGTTCTCGTTCCCCCGAATCAAATAAAGAAATGAAAATAACCTTATAAAAATGTTTCAATTACCAGAGTGGATTATTTGCCGATTAGCAATTTCGTTTAACACTTACATCAGAAATTATATGCTAGCATATCGTTAACGATCGAAATAAAATAACAATTAAGTATCTAAAACATCATACTCGTATCTAATTTTCCAACAAGCTCTAACCTCTACGCGTTTCACCCCGTCCGCTTAAGCTAGATTTCAATGGGGTATAATCTCACCCTAATGAATCTGCAATCCGGATTACCGTACCCCTGTAACGGCTGAACGGACATTGCGAACGAGCAAGGATTAGTTTAAAAAAAAACTTTCATTATCTCTTTATAATTGCATACTCCAGTTCTTGAGGCTAAAGGCAAAGCTGTTTTATGTTTATACTAAATATTCTACATGTTATTTTTAAAATCGATGAAGATTTTTCTATATTAATTACATACCAATTGACAAAACAGGTATATCAAGACTCGAGATATCTTACGTTGAATCTTAATTCGGACAACTGATTCCGTCTAATAAATTGTAAGGGCCGAACGACACTAGGCTAATCCCATTGTCGGGCATTAGGAAGGCTTTATACGGACAGATCGCAGTCGCACACCGAAATTACCTAGCAATTGGTAACCGAGCCGAATTGCCTGCGGGCTCAACCTAAATCGGCTGCAGACACTTTTATTACCCGGGCTAAATCCCGCTGACCCGGGTTTCCGAACCGGCCCGCTTTATCCGGGCCGGCTTAATCCCGGATTTGACGTCGCTTAATCCCAACCCGTGTCGGATATCGCGTCAACACAGGCGCTCTCCACACGCCTGTTATATATTAAATCCGGATTTTATTTCGAGTCTCCTCTCACTCTTAATAAGTCATCGAAATTCATTCTCTCATACCATAATGAAATAATACAGCTTTATCATGATGAAATAATGCAATCTCGTCAGTAGTAATCCGTATCTATCATTGTGACACGGGATTACGCGTCGCGAAACGCAACGCATACAGATATTTGAACTCAATAATATAAAATTGTATGCAAAAAATGAGGAGATTAATTTGTGTTTTCATTGGACGGTGCGTTATGCGAAAAATTGAGCTGCCGGAGAACAAAATGAAATGATCGCATCGTATTATTATATTCTGTCGGATTGTCTTTTGTAGTATTTAATTTCTTCACGTATAGTATTCATACAGACCAATATACCTCCTTTATGTTATATATTGACATATAGGTATATAGTAGTCACAGTTTGTTAGTGGTTAATTTGTATAAAATTTATGTTTTTATTTAAAATAATCATATCGATCTTCTTGGAGTAATATTATTATATAAAGCAGATAGTAATTGAAAAGATGCGTAGATATTTAATGAGTACATTTGAAACGCTGCGTTCATCCGATTCGGTGAAACACATAATTATATTCGCGTTTAGAAGCCAAAATTATATTTGATGGCGAAATGAATAGTCGCCTATTCCCATTTTAATGAGGATTATAGTTTCTAGTGCATTTAGAGCACTTCGCGCGGTAAAATTAATTACTAAATCGAGTCTGGCTGCGTCGCGGTGCCATCGTCTAAATGCTGTGTTTTGGTTCGCGCATAATTTCGACGTTCGTTAATCTAATCTCTTGTCTGGACTTCCCTATTTCATTGAGTTGATGATAATGTATCATGTTGTACAGATTGTCCATTTTAGTACGG
>JAOSYY010000003.1:2772143-2787407 GCA_025727935.1 Hebomoia glaucippe
GAAGATACGTTAATTATTTCCACCGATCAAGAAAGCGTTAGTTATTTCCAATTTTTATTTTATGAGCTTAATTATTCTTACTGACTAGTCCTCTTGTGGAATTAAAAACTCTAATGTGCGTTTCATTGCTGGTACATGATGGAGCATAAATAACTCTAAAAAAATGTTTTAAAAATATGACTTTTTTATAGTGAGGATCGATTTTTTTTCCGTCCCATCATCAAAGGTGTCATAACTACTATCACCCGTTTTCGTTTTCAGGAGCAGTCCAAAAACACTCTGTATATATATTAAATTTTATGTAATATCTTACAGATGTAGTGTTAGTTTTATTGCTATGGCTGCTGCCAGCGATGGTGTGGTGCGGTGTTCTGCGTGACGACATTGAATATCAGGAGGAAGTTTGCCGAACTTACACCTTGCAAAATCAGTTGCACTTGGACTGTTCAGATCGTGGGCTTACTGAATTACCGGATAGTATTACGAATTTTACTGTAAGTAGTATCTTAATATATTAAGATCAAAGTATAAGATATTTTTTGAATCAAGGTTTTACTTATTAATTTTGCATATGTCATACAATTTGGAAGAGAAGCTGACGCCCTTTACATTTCGAATAATGTACTAAAGATTTTTAATTATACTTAAATGTCTGTGTTTTGCAACTATTCTCAGAGAATTTTTCACGCTATACGTGATTTAATTTTAAAACTTATTCAATCATACATATTATTTATTCATGTTTCTTTGTACTTTACAGGTGCAAGTACTGTTACTCTCAAATAACAACTTTATCTCCTTTCCGAGACAACTAGAACAATTTTCACAACTGGAAACGTTAGACATATCGGGAAATCGTTTATCCGCACCGCTGCCTGCTTACATAGAAACCTTTCAATCGTTAAAGATACTCAATTTATCAAATAACAACTATGACGCATGGCGTAAAAGTGAGAGCACATTTAATTTCAGAAAATTGGATCTTTCCAAGAATAAGATAAACAAAATTGATGAAGATGCGTTCTCGAAAACTCCAAATCTTCATTTCTTGGATTTATCTGAGAATAGAATAAATGATCTACCAACGACAATGTTTGCAGCCACAAATCATTTAGACACATTAACTTTATCAAGAAATTATTTTGTAAGTGTACCACAGTTTCAATCTCAATCATTGAGAAGTTTGTACCTCAGCAACTGTCAAATTGCATTAATAGGTGAAAAGTCTCTTACGGAGATGACGTCATTGATAGTACTCGATCTATCGATTAATCAAATCGAATCTATCCCGGATAATTTAGAATCGCAGACCTTACAAGAGCTAGCTTTAAGTTACAATGAAATAAACACGCTGACGGATCGTACTTTCTCATCACTACCGCATCTCGCGGTTTTAGACCTGAGAGGGAACGGTTTCAAAGAAGTATGGCCAACCTCATACTTTGCCTCAAATCTATTTTTGAGGGAAGTCTATGTGAAGGGAAACCGATGGTGCTGCGAAGGATTCAGTGTGAATCTACTTTTAACTTATGATTTCCTGACAAAAGATCCGCCGAAGGTGACCGACAAAGCGTCGTTGATATGTTACACGCCGTCAAATGTGACACAACTGAGTTGGCAGCAAGCTTATATAAGAACGTGGCATGCCAACGAAAGCAGTGATTCTGGATACACTTTCATGGCTGTAATGGTAGGTGTGATCATTGGTATTGTGATAACATCGTTCGTGTGCCGAGGAATTATGTACTTAAATAAACCTGAACCGGAACGGCCAAGTCCTGAAACTACGATTCTGAACGGACCCGTAGTAGATGACTCAGTACAAACCAGAATACCCTTAAGAAGGACATCCCTTCGCGAAGATTTACCTCCGACATACGATGAAGCCTTGTTACTGCCACGTTTAAATTCTTCATTCCATTCGCTTCCAGATTTTGTTGATGAGGAAGAAAATTTACGGAGAAATCGTAGATCTAGGTCTATTGGAGATTTGACGGAAAGTCGACCACGATTAGGTGATAGACGATCGATTCGACGCACTGTACAGTTAAATTCAACTGCCGAGTAACATATTTTAACACATATGCCTGAAGATCAGTTATTTAAACAATGTTCTACTTGTTGATTTGTAGACATTGCGTTCCTTAACGTTCTTCACCGCGAGAGGATTAAATATTTCATTTTTACGTCTATAAATGTGACTTGAGAAACGAAATTATTTTATAAGTTTTGCGATATTCTTAACAATAGTTTTTATTTCGTTAGTTCTAGAATAATTTCATTTAAGAAGGACTAATTATAAGATAGGAAATAAAATTAAGTTATTTACTTAGTTTACTTTATTCACCTTTAAAGTTGTTATTGCTTTTTAAAAATAAAATTAGTCAAAGATGTTGGAGGTGAGTTCAGGTGTTACTGTAATAGATCTTCACTCCTGAATTGCTGAAATTATACGTAGAGAGCCATCTATATTCAAACTATTTTTTCTAAACTGTTAATGCCTACCAAGCTTTAAACATTCTTATTGAAAATTGCACTAGGTGATAGAGTTTATTAAAATTTTGTATAGATGGGGTTGTACAAGAATGATGAAATAAAGATGATCCTTAATAAGCAAAGTAATGTATTACATATATTAATTTTAAAAATTAATTTAAATATAGCTTATTTTAATATTTATAAAAAAACATATAGATTAAATAAAGATTTAAATATACTCTAAGTGATTTTTTAAAAAACATTTTTTTTTATAAATTAGTCATTATCACTAATACTATTGTTTATTTTATTCTATACTTAGTCACAAACCTACAATTCCCGTAGAAACTTTATCGTTATCAATGATAACACGTCATCCATTTGATTTGGATCATACAATGTTATCTAGTTGAGAGTGGCGCACGTTAAAAAAATAGCAGTTTCATTTTTAATTTTAAAATTACCTGTGATAAAATCGTAGACTGATAAGTTACTGATCAATTGGTTGCCTGTGGTCCTCGTAAATAATAATTTGTTGGATTAAAAACTTAACCAGGACTAAAATGTGATTAGATGATGGTAAGTACTAGGTACTTAATCGTGATGTCTACAAGCAATCATAGATTTTTCCGAATCCATTTTTACGGCCGTTTACAATTACTATTTGTATTACAGTTATATTGTATTGAAAGAAATTTGAATCATTTATCCATCTTAAGTTATTATCTACGTGTATCGGCCTACAATTCTTACACTTTTTAACTGGAGGTTCTTACTTCTTCGTGTAAGGAGGAGGTTTTTAATTTATCTGCATTTTTTAAAATATCAAATCATTAATTAATTTATGTATACATTTTAGAAAATATATTTTATTCCCGTGCGAAGTGTTGGTTCGTAGAGCTGACATTCCGAATTGTGCTGAAAAAACTTTTCAAGTTTGTTTGCAGTTTTAATATCAGGTGAGCTGTAGTGTACGCCGACCTAAATTTAAGTATTGCCATAACCACGCTGTTATCAAGTAGATAACAGAGATAAAATTGTAATATGCTATTCTTCTGTTGTTATTTATTTAATTTCATATTTTCACTAAATTAGGCCAGCTTCGCCTTTTTTGGAAGCCATCAATGCGTGACGGGAAAGAAATTGAACACCTGGGCTTGACTCATAAAAATTAGTCCGCTGATCACATATCAACAATCAATTCGATTTCATAAATTTTAAACATAATTAAGATTACTTAATCCGTTTTTATCTTTCTTAGCTTCACTTGTCAGTAAAGAACTAAAACTAATTTAGCAGACCAACTTCAGACTTTTGTTTTAAAGTATTCATAATATACGAAGTTTGGGGACTTCTCTCGAAAACCACCAATGTCAAAAAATGACACCTTTGATGAAGGGCCGGAATAAAATTCGATCCTGACTAAAAACAATCATATTATCAAACGTTTTATTAGCGTTATTTCGCTGCATCATGTTAGTTCAGATGACTTGGTATCTTACTTCATTGCTGGTTATTTTTTTTAGTAATGCAATGTATTTTTTATTAAACTATCTTTTCATTTAGCTGTACTTAAAAGGTGGAACGTAAATAATGCTAAAAAAAGTGTTAAAAATATGTCATTTTTTAGTCAGGATCATTTTTTTCTATCTTTTCAAAAAAGGTGTTATTAGTACTATTAACCGTCTTCATTTTCGGAAGCAGTTCGCAAACAACCCGCATATCGCCGGTTCTTTAATAAGCCAACCATTTTTCAAGAGAGGGTATTCGAAGTTAAATTGATTTCGTTTCAAATCTTTACTCATAATATTTATAGAATTTTTACCTCATATGCTATTATACAAAATTTGGTTCGTTGAAGTTGCCAGCATGTTAGAGCCAGGCACTAAATAAAGTGTTACTTTAAGCCTTTTCAACCGTATTTAAAATTACACATCCATTTATAATAATAATGTTATCGGATATATATTACGATGACAATCTTAATCTTTAGTAATAATTTTTTTTCTGTTGACATAAATGATGTCATAAATGTTTGTAATATATTTCAGTTCAAGTAGTAATGATCCAGAGACGTGATGATTCTGTTGAGAGTTTTCGGAATATGCATCATTATTTTATCAACAAACTCGGAAATATTGGATTTCGATGACAATACGAGCGAGATTTGCTATCTCTGTGTATGCAATATAGATAGAACTAGTATAGACTGCTCTCGGCGTGGATTAACGCGACTTCCAGATGGACTCACTAATAAGGTAAATACAGAATATAAAAAGACTGCGCTCGAAAATGGTGATAGCACTAATGACACCTTTGATGAAGGGACAAAAAAATCGATGCTGACTAAAAAAAGACATATTTTTAAAACTTTTTATCAGCATTATTTACGCTCCATCTTGTAAGTACAGCTAACTGAAACGATAATTTCATAAAAAATACATTACTTTACAAAAAATCCAGCAATAAAGCCTGATGGACAAACAGATGGACTAACACGATTTTTTAGTCAGGATCAAATTTTATTCCATCCCTTCATCAAAGGTGTCATTAATACTATCAGCTGTCTTTGTTTTAGGGAGCTGTCCCCAAACAGCCTGTATATCTTAATTTTTCTATATTCGTGAAACTTTGAGCAGAAAGCGTGGTTAGTGAATTAAGTTTGGAAACTACTTTTAAAAAGCGAGGATTATTTAGTCACTTTACCATTTTTTATTATATTTTTAAACAGTTTCATGGATTCCAGAGCTAATAATTATGTCACATTGCCATTAAGCCACAGAGGTTTTTAGCCTTTACATTATATACTAGCTTCTACCAGCGGTATCGCACACATTATTTTCGATTTTGTCGTCCATTTATAGTTGTCTATCATATTATTTTTGGGTAACTTCAGTGAATTAGACAAAATATATTTAAATGAGTAAAAATCTATTGAACTCCTTCGGAGATTAGCCCGTAGATACAGACAGGAAAGAAACAGTCTTCTAATCGCTAACAATAGTTATTGCATTTTATTGAATGTATAACCAGTAACCACGCGATTATTATAATACACATTTGTAGTTATATGCAACCCGAGCTAATCCAGCATTAGCTGAACTCTATTCGTTATGATTACGAGCAGTAGGCACCTAAATTTGTATTTAATAATTTACACTCTATCATGTCTATTTCTCCTTTCTTAATGCAATTTATCAATATTTTTCCGGTCTTCCTTATCTCCTATATCTAGGATGTATATAACCTATTCATAGTTAAACTCATTGATATCAAATTAATAGATATTTTTAAATTTCTATGATTAAACTTTAATTTATGTAATTGCTTAATTTAAAAAAATCGCTTTTCCAAATGATAAGTATTTCCGTTATTTTACAGGTGAAGAAACTTAATATTTCGAATAATGAAATATCAACATTCCCTGAAACCTTCAGTAAATTGTATAACTTGATATCGTTAGATATCAGCAACAACCAACTGACTCAAATACCAGAAAATGCGTTGCAAAATCTAACTTCTCTCGAAGTTTTGAATCTGTCTAACAATCATTTTGAGTCATGGTTGAATTTAAACCCAAATGAAATTTTGCAATGGACATCCAATTTAAAGATATTGGATTTGTCATATAATAAGTTCAAAACGTTAGGCAATTTGGCTAACCAAGAGTTACTGATAAGCCCTTCGTTGGAAACCTTGATACTAGATAACTGTGAAATTGAATCGATACACGGAAGATCGCCTTTGAGCGGACTTATAAACATAAGAGTTTTTAAAGTTAACAACAATCCTTTATTAAGGTTCCAAAACTTGATTTCACCAACTTTAAAAAGTTTATATCTAAGTAATTGTAAGCTCAGTTACATAAATCCTCATGAGTTATCTTACTTACCATCGTTAATTTATCTAAAAATGTCCCACAATTATCGCCTGGAAATATCATCAACAGTCACCACATTATCCTCAGTTTCCCTAAGATTTATAGACATATCTTATTGTAACGCAATTCAACCGAGTCTTAAAGGATTTCCTAATTTAAGAAAAGCTATAATCAACCACAATATGATAAGATTGTTACCGAGCAACGAATTTTCTAACAACACGAAACTAGAATACCTTGACTTGTCATATAACAATATTGGATCCATCGCAAGTGATACGTTCAGAGGTTTAACTACACTGAAATATTTGGATCTGTCGTGGAACGAGATCGCACAGATACCAGAAAGTAGTCTAATTGAAATGCCTTCGTTGACTCAAATTAAATTAGCAAGAAACTACCTTACAAGAGTTGGACACCTTAAATCTACATCCCTGTCTATCATTGACATGAGCTCATGTGAAATTAACTCTTTAGGAAAGGATTCCTTAGAAGGATTACCGTCGCTTATTGATATAGATTTATCACACAACCTGATATCGTATATCCCTGATAGCATTTCTTCAAACTCTCTTAAATATTTGAATCTTAATTATAATAGACTAAGTTATATTGGCAATAATACATTTTTCATGCTGCCACGTTTAACAGGACTGGGAGTTATTGGTAATCGATTTACTATAATATGGAGTAGATTTTACTTTAGTTCTAATCCATATTTAGAGAGACTAGATTTAAGTGACAATATGTGGCGTTGTGATTGCTCAGACGAAAATATGTTTGATTTTTATGAATACGTTACCTTAGAGCCAAATAAAAAAGAGGAATCCTACAATTTAATGTGCCACGGCCCACTTGACGTAGTTGGACAGACTTGGCTAGAAGCATGTTATTTCACATGGAATCCGAGTGAGAGAACACGCAATGCAACGAGTTTGATATGGTTTATTATAATTATGATTGTAGGATTAGCTGTATGTCTGGTATTAGTAAATGGAATAAAATCAACAATGAATCGTCGTTTGGCTTCCCTACAAGCTGATAGAGAGAGACAAGTAGAAGAAGCTAGAGATAGATTGAGACAGTTACGGATTCGTGCAGAACAAGAAGCTTTATGTAACACACCTGACCCTAGAGACCTGATAGCACCACCCACCTATGACGAAGCTCTCTCTATGCCAAAACTGAACGTATCATGTCACTCCTTGAATGAAACGGGAACGGGAAAAGGTAGAAGAAAAAGAGGGAGAAGAAAAACTAAATCAAGTGGTGATTTACTGGAGGAAACAGAAAGAAATGGTGACATTGAAGATTTAGAACTGACAGAAACATCAGATGACGGGCGAAGAAGGCGGCGCCGTAGATCTAGGAAATATGGTAGTCATGATATTGCTGAACTAGATCAGTCACCTGGTGTAAGAAGAAGGCTTATGTCAGATCATGAAGACAATGCTAATGTAACTGTGCAAGTCGAAGCAAATTTAGAAAGACCAAATCGAGCCAGAAATCGTCGCCATTCAGTAAATGAAGTACCGAGAGAAAGCGATTTTTAATTTGTTGTATTTTGTTTATTCACGTGAATGAGAAACGGAAATCGATTATGATAGATAATACAATCATAGGTGTGGTATTTGTTCCACTTTAAGCAAATACATTGTTAACAAATTATCATTAATTTATTTGTAATGATTTTACTAACTAAATTTTATTTGTGTTATATTGTTTTATAGAATTATTTATTTATTATTGTAAAATAAATTTTCTTTTTTTCTTAGTTTTGTCTTGCAATTTTAGTGTTTAACTCTAGAACAGGGGTGACGAACCAATGGCACGCGACACAGTATTATAGGCTCGTCACTGATCACTAAATTCCTAATACACTGAAAAAAGTCTGAATCATATAGATATAGTATTTATTTTTTTGCCAATTTTACCAAAGTCAAAATTATTAGATGGCACGACTATGATCTCATTAAACATTTTTTTTAGAAAAGTGGCACGTTGGTACGCAAAAGGTCCGCCATCCCTGCTCTAGAACTATTAATAGTGAAATAATAATCATACTTTTAAATAAGCGCCATCTAGAAATAATAACTTACATAATTACAATTTTCTACCTATTCAGTGAAATGTGTTGAACTATCTTATACATAATTCTCGAAAGGTGGCGCTTTTGTCACTCTACCTTGAAAGTCTTTTATCAAGTGCTAATGCACATTAACCGAAACCTTAGACTGGCTTTCTTTTAAATTACATAAGTATATAAATTATTTTTAAAATACAAAATATTGCATGTTTTCAACGTTTCAAGGATAATTTTGATTATATATATGACTATTCTCGTAAATTTGTATTCTTAGCTTTTAAAATTGTTTGTGAAGTTAACTTTTTTCTGTAGCGTCATTTTTTTTAATTACTGATCTATATCATAAACAATGCAAATATCCATTTAGTTATTTAAGTAACAAGTCTTGGTTTTTTATTATACTATTTAAAGTTCCAACAAATATACGACATCAGATCGTAGTTGGGTTAGGCTGTTGTTATAGATTAACAATAAACTTAATTGGGCTAAAGATTAATTAAGAACGTAAGGCATGGAACATGTACTGGTATGGAAGTTGGTCACTTTAGAGGTGTATTTATTAAAAACAAAGACATATTCAATCAACATTTTATATCGTTCAAAATCAAATTACATCGTTTATAAAACTTTTTACATTGGAATATTTTATTGTTCTTCTATTTGATCCTCGACAAGATTCTGATTTCACTTAAATAAAACAGTAATTAGCTGCATATAAAATAAGTCACAAGCAAACCATGAAAAGCAAGTATGTCCATAAATTAAAACCGGTATTTCTATAATAAAAAATAAAAATAATTTGAAATTAAAGTAACTTAAATTACAATAATTAATATACAATGAATTATTTTCAATCTGCATTCGTATTATTTTATAGCGCACATTACTTACAATAAATGGTATCACATTCTTAAATACTAAATAATTATAATAGTATTACCTACTTAAAGGAACTTATTCATAAATTATAAAAAAAATCGAATTTCTGATACGATAGAAAAGACGAACAATGAAATCGAAACTTCACTCTTATATATTTGTATGTTATGTAAATAAGTAAGTACACAACCATTGAAAACTCAAAATTGTATCCAGAAAAATAATAAAAATATTTTTATTATTACAAATAAATACAAATGTACATGCGTTAACAAGATGGAGCCAAGTCATCAAACGATGAATCTGATTTAACTGTAACTCTAATAAACATGGCAACATTATTTATACACATATAAAAATATTTCACTTATCGCTCAATATACTCTCATAAATATACTAATAAGTTAAAAATAAAGGCACTGTCGACTACAAACACACTTTGGCAGTACTTAATACACAGTCAGTACCATCATACCGGCTAACATAGTCCCCCTAGAATTGCCACACACGAATAAATCACAGAATTTTGCCAATAGTAGAATGTTTGTTAATTGACACCAGTATGTACAATCTTTTATTCGCCATAGTTGTAGTAAATTTCAAGTAGCTGATTTACGTGCGTTGCCATCCACTGAAGGTGTTATTATGATATCCCCAGCATTGGACCTACTCCTTGTAACTAAAACCGGGGTTTTTGGCTTTGGAGTTTCCGACATTTTAATGCGAACTCTGCCCATGTCAGGCGAGTAAACTGGTACGTATTCTCGTGATGGTGACAAATATTCAGAATCAGTTGCCCCATTGATTAATGGCTGTGAAATATCCAAGTCTCGGTTGCCGTTTAATCTGGGTGTATCATCGTCAATAGGAACAAAGATATCTTCACTAGAAAGAGAATGCCTGTTACCGGATGTTGGCGACGCTGGTTCAGATTCGAATGATGTTTCTTGCTGTGAAATAGGGTCTTCCATTAAGTTATTGTCTTTTGAGCTACTTTTATTTTGATTAGTGTCTCGAGGACTATCGGTTCTCATTTGTTTATCATCGTTTTGCTTAATACCATTTGCCATATCCCCATTTTCATTTTTCTTTAAATTATTATCGTGTGTAGGTACAAGTTCGTATTTGCCGTTTGTTTTTTTATCGATAGGGGGTTCTACCACAGCCGGTTTACCCAACAATGATTTGTTCATGTCAACCATTTCTTTTGAAGCTTTCTCAACATCTCGCTTTTGTTGTCTCAGAAGCCTTCTGTCTCTTCGTTTTCGCATTTGTCCCTTAGCGATTGCAAAACCTATTAATCCAACTAAAAGAATAACGATTAAAGCGATACATACATAGGTTCCTGTTTTATGTGGTGTGACTACTTCTTCCGTACTCGGTACTTGACCAAGAACTTCAGATGCTTGAGTAATACGAATTTGTTCGGATACAGTTGTATCTCTTGTAATTTGTGGAGTTACAGCCTTTTCTGTAACAATTTCAACCTCATCACTTCGACTATGCCAATCGGTACCACCTTCATATATAGATGGTGGCTTTGGAATTGGAAATTCAGACGTGCTTCCATTAATGTCTTCGTCATCCTCGAAAATTTTATGAACGGGTTCGGGATTCAATTCTATGAAAACAGGAGTAGTTGTTTCTACCACTTTTTCTGTTTGATCCTCGTAATCGATATTATAAAATGCATCTCCAGAACCCTCTCCGGATCCTTCAGTGATAAGCACATTTTCTGTAGTGGACAGATCATTAGCCGGTAATATTTCTTCGGAAGCCAAAAGATTTCCTAACATTTTTTTCTCTACAATTGGCTCATTTACATCACTTATTGTAGTGCTTTCAGCTTCACCAGAACCCTCTATATCAGTTATAGGGGAAGAAGTTGATAAGCGACCTACTCTCATAAATTGGACACTATCGTCATCTTCCGCGAGCTCTTCACCGTGAATGATACTTCCCTCTTCTAAATCATTACCAGCCACTAAAGACATCGACTTTAATGCAGAAGTTTCCTCACCAACACGCAGTGGATCAACTGGTTGATCTCCCATCATCATGTCCAAATAATCAACTTTAGAAACTTTACAAATATCTTTTGTTTTTAGTTCTAACCATGAACGACCTTTAAATTTATCTGGAGTCCGACACTTTACGTTGTCTATATAAACAGATGAAGCTAGTAAATGGTCCCGAGCTATAATGTTATCACAGGAGCAATCTAACGGATTTCCTTCAAGCTCCAAATGTTCCAAGCTATTCAAATGGGTTATGTCTGAAGGTACATCTGCTAACAAATTATTTGATAGATCTAAAGAACTCACACTTATCGGAAAATGTTGTACTGAGACCTTTTTAATTCTGTTATTGGATAAGTTCAGATGAACAAGCTTTTTCGCATTATGCAAAAATTTATTAATATCTGTAAGGCCATTCGTAGACAAATCAAGAGTGACAACTTCAGTGAGTCGATCTAATTCATGTGTTATTTTAGTGATGTTGTTATGCGAGAGGTCTAAAATATTAATATTATGATGTTTCTGGCGTAGAGTGTATTTGTAGAGCTCAGCGAGGTTACTACAAGTGACTCTGTGTAATCCATCCCGCGTGGTACTGCAAACGCAGCTATTCGGGCAAATGGCAGCAAATGATGGTTTTAGAAGCAAGGACGCCACTAAGAAGCAAGCAGATATACGAAGCCACGCCATGTTAGCTTTGCGCCATCTGAAAATAAAAAAACAATAATTAAATAATATGTTTAGTAGAAATAACACTTTACGATCATTGGTTTTGAAATAATTAGAATTTAAATGTCATAATGACTATCAATTTAGCCTTGATTTAAAACAAAAAAATATATAAATAGCTTTTTCTGTAAATCGAATTCTATTTTCAAATATTTCATTCGTATCATCAAAGAACGTTTTGTAACTACTTAGAATTAAAATTTTGTAGATTTTAGACTAATTACTTTTAGTAGATTGTTATGGAACAATAAAAACGTACATGTACATAATTGTATTAATAAATTGTGTGGTACTGTAAATTATTTTAGTTATTTATATCGATCCGGTGCACTTGGCCGCCCGCTCGGGCCAGAAGTAGTTCAATGTTAGCGGCAGGAAGCCGATTGTTAACCATTTGTGCAAATGTGACACCATCTTCGCGGGAGACGTTCTCTTAGTGGACAAAATTGCACAACACGTAATCATAGTTGCGTGTTTTACAAACTACGAAACCAGATAGTTAAGTAAAAATGATATCTAACGGCATATAGAACAATAAAATTCAAAATTTATAAATTTTTCTTTTCACAAAGTATTGTAATATTTGTAAATATCGTTGAATCAACCAAGTATCCTGTCAACCAAGTGCCGATAATAAGATAACCTACAAATATATTATTATGACAATCACTTAGAACTAATAAGGTCAATTATTGTAATTTAATGACAGATCTATTACCTACATACAGTATTAATCACTCGTGAAATAATAATGGCATAAATTATTTACGAATCAAATTAATTGTCGATAAGATCACACAACGCCATCTAGTGACAAGATAAGTTCACTTTTTGAAATAAATGACCTTTACCGACATTATGTAAACTGTAATTGAAAGGTTGTGTGATGAAATATTATTATGAATCACTGAGGTCGACGCGACGTATACACGACCAGACTGAATGGCCCTGAACAATCGTCGCATAAGTTTTAATTTTAAATGTACCCCTTAAAGGCAAAACGAGGCATTTTCAATTATTTATACAGGTACGTTCATATGACTAAACGGAAACAAACTTGACCTATTTACAAGGTTAAACGAATATTAAGTCAAATGTGTTAATTTTACTTGAAAAATATTTAAAAAAATGTTTGGTCTTTCAGCAAATAATACGGTAACATCAAAAAAACGAATCTGAAACGTATCTGTAGATGTTAATTAGCAACTTGGTTTCTTAATTATCGAACTTATAACGGAGACGCAATTTTTAATTAAAATGTGTTTTTTTTATACGATAGGAAGACAAACGAGCATACAATTCACGTAGTGTTCGGAAGTTTACTGTCAAAACGCGCACAGCAACTCACGACTCTTCCATCTATGAAGGGTGGTACATGAGCTGGATGGAACTTATAATTTACTAGCTTCTGCCGGCGACTTCTCTCGTGTTAATTTCGAATTTTACACCTTCGTTTACATCATTGGACTTTTATATAGCCTTTCTCGATAAATGTCCTATCCAAGACTGATAAAATTTTTCAAATCGGCCCAGAGGTTCCTGAGGTTAGCGCGTTCAAACGAACAAGCACTTCTGCTTTATAATATTAGTATAGATTACGAGCTCCTCCCACCACATTTAATAAAAACGTATATTAACACAACTAAGATTTTATTACATTGTTTATTAGTAAAAATTATTTTAAGAATGAAAGTGTTTATTATAAGAAATTCTAAGTGAACGTGTAAAAGCAGAAAATATTATATTTCATGAAACGAGTAATAAATCAATACATGAGGCTAGTTAATTACGGGACAGAATTTTCTCATGGCTTTCGCGTCATAATGCAATAAAGCGAAGATCGGCTTTCCAACAAGGTTACTTGCGTCATACATGTGTAAAAAATTACTTGGAAGATATAAATTAGGGATATAGTATATTGTTGTTGTGACTAACAAGTCACCTTAGCTACAAGTGAATTTGCCTTATTCATAACAAATTTCATAACAGTATTATAACGACCTTTAAAGCC
Source organism: Hebomoia glaucippe (assembly GCA_025727935.1). Taxonomy (NCBI): domain Eukaryota; kingdom Metazoa; phylum Arthropoda; class Insecta; order Lepidoptera; family Pieridae; genus Hebomoia; species Hebomoia glaucippe. The sequence continues at coordinate 2,786,225 of JAOSYY010000003.1, forward strand.
TCAATCAAGTGTTTATATGCATAAAATCAATAATGTTTAGCCTATATTATCTATTATAAAACTACTGTTATGTATTCAGTTGTATACATAATTTGATTTATATAGCCTTAAAAACCTATTCCAAAAATTCTAATTCTAAAAGTTGGCACTTGGAAGTTTTTGCAATTTTTTCTTACTAGTCTCTTTTAATTACTAGTTTTATTTATAAATGTCTCCTATAAGGCTTCAATAGTTAAAACACTCATTAAGCTGTGTCAGTGCATTTATCTTGATCTTGATATTAAAGTTTTATAAGTTTGAGGTATCAGTGTATGGCAAGCTCATATAGGAATGGGTCGATTATAATGCGGTTTTTTGTTTAAATAATGATTCGTTCTAGAAGAATTTTAACTATATTTTGTGAAAACCTGTTACTTATAAAATTTAATAATTAACCAATTAACAATAATAAGATGTTTCTTAGACATTAATGCAATGTAAGTATGAAAATGGTAGATGAAACCTTTCATTCCCATAGCCTCATCGACAATGAAATTCTGTATGTGTAAGAAGTTCATGTGAATATAATACAATTTTATATCTTGAAACTGTTAGTATTATGACAACGATTTACATATAAGAATATCTAATTATGCAAAAATGAAAAAAATTTAATTAGTTTTCAAAATTTTCGTGTATTAATTATTATAAATAAGTATGCTAATCCAAAGAAGGAAGATCAAAAGTTCTGTAAATTAATTGACATTTCATAGAAAGGGGCAAATGACCCTACACGCATATTATACGATTAATTTCAACAGTACGGTAGTTTTATGCAATAGGTTACTGACAGGAATGATGTTAAACAAGTTGGCTAAAGGTCAATTCTCTCAGATGTATCGGCACCGATAGCACTGTATATGTAGATTTTATGTAAATTCACACTTAAGACATTAAAAAGGATATAACTAGCAACGGTAACATTTTTAGGTATAACTTCGGAAGTGATTTGTCAACAAACAAGCATACGAGTGACTCGACGCTAAGTATATGAGGTTTCGATCCATTTTCTTCCCAAAAAAATCGTTAATATCCTTAAAAACGGTGAACTATATCAAAATTGTCATTTTATATCTAATATATAAAATTCTCGTGTCACGGTGTTCGAACTTGAACTCCTCCGAAACGGCTCGACCGAACCTTA
>JAOSYY010000003.1:2805630-2818198 GCA_025727935.1 Hebomoia glaucippe
CGTTTAGCTATTCAATTTTAACTTAACTAGTTTCCTGGGTAATAGAATTTAACTTTGTACATGACAACACACATACGTGAAATCTATTGATTGATGTATTACAAGTTGATGGCAAAGACTAAAAAAGTTTAGTATGAATATGTACATACATAATATATGCAATTGATTATTTTTAATAAAACGTATTTTAACATGGAACTAACTAATTCTCCCTTTTAATTGAAATGCTAAACCAACACTCAATAAATTGGTATTTTATTTTTAATAAACGTTATTATATACTGCCAACATAATGCTGACTAAAGAATTATTAAAGATATTCCTATCGTTTCGGATTTCATGTTATATCATATTATTTTCGATGTTATAGTTCATATTTAGAAATAAAATTGAAATTTAAATCATAAAATACTTATTAAAGTATTGTATTCAAATGACGCTGTGTCTAAAATAATTAAGACTGTTGAGAAGTCATAGGTGTTTTGTGTAAGCAACAATCTGTATATAACAATTATGATTGCTATCTTTATTGCACAGTACGACCTCTATGGCCTTTTTACGAAATATTGTAATTTACAATAACGCCATCTATTAGTATATTTTACAACAAATGTTACCAATGTTATTTCTCAACCAGTTTTAATTACATTTTTACCGTCTCATGTTGTTTTCGTTATGAACTTATAGATGGCAGCACACAAAACTATATACTAAAACACAACTGCTTAAATACAACAAAATCTTTATTGTATAACGTGGTTAAATTGAAATCCAACAAAAGATTCTACTATTAAGTTACCTCCAATAGTTTAAGAAAAATCGACATTGAATCGGTTAACTATTACAAAATGAAAATTTAAACACATAAAATGAAATTCTTTAATTAAATTTATTACTAGGTAATGTAAATATTTTGTACAAATTTAAGCCAAGCAAACACGACACATGACATTGTTAAGCGCTTAGCACACCGGCGGCGGCGATGTAGGTTGCTGCACCACAGGTATTGAAGTAACAAATGTAGTCCGTCTCTTTCTACCGATAATGAAATACAAAACCAGAAAAAGACAAAAGATCAAGCAGCGCGTCATAGAACTCACAGAGCAAACAAGGCTTTACGAGTCTGTGAGTAACACTCGACGGGTTGGAAGTTGGAAGTCGAAACGAACGGCCGGCGCCATTACTCTCGACGTATCCGTACGAACGTGACTGTGTCTACTTTTCGCTTGTTTTCTCTTCACCGATCGTGTTAGCACATCAATACTGCGCAGTGTAAGGTAAGGAAGTTTTTATACATTGTTATGGAAGCAGTGCGTTATGATTCGCGAAGTGTGTGCAAAAGATGTCATTATTAAATTGCCAGAAGAGCTTTCTCGCTTATTTATGCAAAGAATTTACCGAGGGCGGTGAGTACATAGAGGATTGGAGGCTTGTGAAGCGAGCGGCGCAGCCTTAGTCGCTTGCGCAGCATGTAGGCAGCCATAAAGTGACAAATTTGGTATTAAATCATGTTGAATTATGTTGTGTTCCGTGACCGTGCTCTTTGTCTCCATCGCGGTGTTTTGTTTTAAAGAATAACAATGCCTTTGAGTTTGGGATCTTTCAGATATCATATATCTTATTCTCTATGTTCATAATAGTAAATGAGTTAAGTAATCTTTCTGGTTGAGTACCTTATCACGCGTAGAATGTTTAATGTAATATTAAGTAAATACTCATTGCACATAACATTTATATAAGTCACGTCTCGAGGTCTCAGTTACAAAGTAATAAAAAATTTAATTGTTAACTAAACAAAGACGACTAAGAGTCACTACTCTACTCGATGACAAACAACAGACGTTTTAATTTGATATGTCAGATTGTAATAACCAAATATTCTAAATCAAAGAGATAAGCTAAATTTTTCAGCCATTAGCCTTAATTACTATCAATTGCGAGAACTAATCTGTTTAGATTGAATAGAAGTCGGAATAGCTCCACAACTTAATAACTGTAACTTTTTATGACCGTTAAAATTCATTGCGAATTTCTAAAATTCAAATTTCCAAGAATTATGAAATAATTGGCAGTTATCCGCGTAATATTGAATTTCCAAGTAGAATTACGGTAGGTGCCTTTAACTCCACCTATGGGCGCCTTATCGTTTCTTATCTAATCATTATCATTCATTTCAAATACTATCTCTCCACGAAGCATAGTTTTATACACCTTTGTTAAAATTATAAACATAGATATTTTATTACTTACTTCAGTATTAAACGTTTTATCGCACACATTCCCAACTAAACTGTAATAACAAAAACAAACATTCGACAGCTGAGGTAAGCGCCTATTTTTACTTCACATATCAATTGTGTACAGATGTGCTTACCTACACGTTTCGTTCAGAATACCAAAGATTTTAATGTAAATTCTACAATTAACGATATACCCAACAAGCTGCAACGAAAAACTTCGACCTTCATCATACGACGGACAGTCTCCTTACACTCCACTGAGCATTATCAAAGCCTTGGTGACTGGTAAAACCTCTTTGTGTCCCAAACTGCTATTCAATACGCTTTTAGGGTAGGCTTTATTTGCATACCGAAGCAGACAATACAAATTGGGCTTCCAATTACGTCTGCGATTTCTCTTAAACATAGTTTACTTGTTAATCCTTCACTATGTCTATGGTGCATTTTTTCCCTACCAAGTAATGGTTGACCGGTGACCTCGATACTGATCCTCATGTATAACCGCATTGAATTGATTCCATTCATTCGCTGAATGCATATTTCGATCTAAAAGCCAATTGTTTTATTTCCTGTAATTTTGATTGTTGGAAGAGTATTAAATATTATATTTGTCGGCGGATGTCAAACGTTAAAATTACCTCGAGCATTTTTTATAATGCGTCTTGTAATATAACAACAGTGACTAATTTTATTGTAACCACAATTATTCTATGCAAATCGAAAGACAATAGCATAGCGTAACGAAATTCATTATAGATTTTTGCAGGATTAAGTCTTGTATACCTAAATACTAAAAGATGACGTCAGAGTTCTGTTCGCCGACAATAAAGATCAATGGGTTCAATTGAAGCAGTCAGCGTCAAACGAGACCCAATAATCCGGCTTAGAGCATTCGGATGTAACCACAATGGCAAATGATATTTGCCTTTTATATTCTATGCCAATTGATTTTGGACGCGTACAGGAAATACCTAGACTTTGACCTTCCTTTTGGAATGTTTGTAATGATTAAACTATTTTTAAACTGAGGTATTCAAAAGAAATTGTTACCATTTGATTCTATACTTGATATTTTTCAACCGTGACGCAAATAAGAGATTACATATATCTTTGACGTGTCTGTTTGTGGCATTGTAACTTCTAAACGAATAGTCAGATTTTGATGAGGCTTTTTTATTTGAAAGCTGATTATAACCGAGATGATTCTTAGCTATATCTTTTAAAATCTGTTCAGCCTAGATGATTTGACGCAGGTTTACTTAAAAAAAAATATTTTATTTCTTAGCCTTTTCAGTATTTGCTAAATATAATATGAAATTTACACAAAAGTGTATATATGATCATGCTAGTGTCTATATACAGAGTTTTATCAGACATAATTCCAATACCAAACTGAATGACCGGAAATTGGTCAACCTCTGTACGATAATTACAGACGTACATCATGAGTTTTTTGCGAAACCTTCCATCAGTGTCATGTCCTCATACGGTTGAACTGTTAATCGTATCTGTACACTTAACTCATCTTTGAAGTCAATCGATCCAGTACATTTAACCTTGTGAGTTATAAAAACACCGACTGTTACTAATATTCGATCCAACACGATGTTAGCATAGTTCTTGAAACTCATAGCACTGTGGAAACTCTGTATAGCAAAACTCAAGGAAATGCGAATTTTCTGGTTTTATTAGGAGTTGCCGTTAAATGGACAGTACTAATATCAACATTATTTTATTATACTAATACAAGAATATTTACTTCTTTGTATTTTAATACCTATATGCTTCTTCATAATGACGTGGGCCCGCATAGGTACAGCATTGTATGCATAGAAATAGATCAGTCGTATTTTAGCGTTGTAGGGAGGTTGTTAAATCGACTGAAATTAAGGAACCTTCTACTGTATTTTCGTAAGATCGTTGAAATTTAATAAAAAAAAATAATATTGAAACAAAAAACTTATTCTCTCAGCCAATTATCATCAATTTAAGCCTTTATATAAAAACATGTCAGGTTTTGAGTTCTGATATAAATCAGTAGAGATATCGTATAATTTGAGGTGCAGGAAGCTTCGCTTCATCGGTTCTTCTCAGAATTGCAAGGAGCATTCCAGAATTCAAGTTACTGAACCTCCATTGTACGACGCTCGAAATAGTTTTGTATATGTTTGACGAACACAACTTCACGACAAAACACCGCAAGGATTCAAACGGGTTTATTTAATCAGTTATTTTATTGTATCTTTATTCAAATGTCCTAAATAAAACCGCAAATATATTCTTAAGTAGATGGATATTGATCCACTTGCGGTTCAGTAAGTGTGACTAAAAACTATTATTTATAAACATATTACATATAAAACTTAAGTATCTATTTGTATTATCAAAATAATGTTTTTCTTAATGCATATGCCAGTACTAGAAACATAATTTATAATATTTTTGTCTGTCCGTATTCTGGGAAATCTCTGAAAGGCTGGACCGATTTCGAGGAGGCTTTCACTGCCAGATACCTAATGTTAAAACCATTATCGTCAGCCCTCATCACTGCAACATAAAAACGCGGATGAAACCGTGTGCCATTGCTAGTATTTCAGAAAATTTCCGGTTCTATTAATTTGAATTAATGTACATTTCGATTGGAACGTATAGAATTTTCCGTGTATTTTTTTTATAATTAATATTTATACAAAGTTATTATTAATATATAGCGCTTAAAGTAGTATATATAAAGGATTATGATATTTGTTTTGATATATTATTCTGGTTTAGCCAAATGTTGTATTTCAATGTAACGTCATTGAATATTATTGATACGTCCTATCAAGATATATAAGATTATTCATCAAATATGTGAATATTTTTTCCAAATACAGTATTCTTTTTATTACTAACTTCTCGTTATAATTTAAAGTATTATAATGCAGCTTTGTTCTTATAAAACATCTTAACTAACTTTGGAATTAGAGTAATCAAACTAGCAGTTACGACGGTAAATTGCTTGGAAATAAAACAAAAGGAATTTCCCGGCGTCAGCCGTATTTTCCGTTATATTCATATCTACTGTATATTCATGTCCATGCGATCACTATGATTATTACGAAATTTAAAAAAATAAACTTGTTACGGACCTTTAAAAAAATAGTTAGAATATCTCCAACCTTATGTTTGGAAAAATTTGATGATGTCGCTATTACAACTGAACCGCTTAATCGATTGTGATAAAGTTTAGCATGATACATGAGATACACAATGGAGACAATTACAGGCTACTTCTTTTGCTAAAAGCTTCTTGGTTATGCGGTAAACTTTTAACTTCTAACTGCTCCCAAAAGCGTTGAAATGGGGTAGCGAAGTTTATGAATAATACCAAAAATAATTAAAGCCTGTGTCAAAGGATATTATTATACAAAATGAATTAACGCGAGCAAAGTCGCGGGTACGAAATTGTATTTTCATAATGTCGAATATCTTTGCCTTTCGAACGTGCCCCATTAATGTACAGAGTATAATATTCTATCACGTTATTTTCTGATAACCTCAATTTCCATAGTTGCTGGAAAAGAATTTTATTATATGAAGTCAATAACCTACCAACATACTTCTCGGTAATTAATAGTGGTCCGCGGTTTCACTTACATTAATTTTATATATATAACTATGACATTTTTTATGTAAATTACCAGAAAAAGCAGCCATTTTGTATATTACTTTTCCTTTATACATATTGTATACTAGCGGTGCCCCGTGGTTTCAGCCATGTCAAAAAAAGGTTTATACTCTATAGCTTATGACGTATGATATACAGGATGTTTGGGGACCGCTCCCGAAAACGAAGACGGGTGGTAGTACTAATGACACCTTTGATGAAAGAATGGAAAAAAATCGATCCTGACTAAAAAATGACATATTTTTAACACTTTTTATTAGTATTATTTACGCTCCATCTTATAAGTACAGCTAAATGAAACGATAGTCTCATAAAAAGTACATTACTTTACTAAAAAAAAAGAACTAGCAATGAAGCATGATAACAAAACAACTGGGCTAACATGATGGAGTGAAATAATGCTAATAAAACGTTATAAAAATATGATTTTTTTTCGTCAGTATCGAATTTTATTCCGTTCCTTCATCAAAGGTGTCAATAGTATTATCACCTGTCTTCGTTTTCGGGAGCAGTCCCCAAACACTCTGTATGTAATAAATCTTCATTAAATCCGTTCAGGATTTTTCGCGTGGAGTACTAACCATCTATATATATTGAGAAGTCTTCGCGTTATTTTCATACAAATAGAAACATTTCTAATTTATAAGAATTGATAATTTTAGTATTTACACAGATGTAACCGCAGTGTACAGAAAGTGAATGACATTGCAACAATTTTTAAAACACAATGGGATTAAACAACCTTATGAACATTTATATGTCTTGATTTTGCCGTATCCGTTAAGTACTTTCTGATTATTATAGAGACAAAAATGGTAAAAAAAAAATTTTTTTCTATCGCTGTTTTGTGATCACCCAACAATCGTTGTTGCATAAATTATATTTAGATATACATTGGAAAAAGTTAATATATTTAAATATACATTTTTTGTTTCAATGTTTATCACGAACAATCTTAAATTAAACGCGAGCAAGGATGTTAATAAAAATGCACTCAGTCTTAAAGTCACAAGCCCCTTATCAGAGGAATGTTAGTCCAAACAACGGAGTACTAGAAAAACATGAACATCACTCATCATATCATCCGCAGAGTAATTCTAGATAAGGCTTCATGGAATCAAAGCCTTAAGAATATTTTATATTATTAGCAGTGCATTATAATCTTTTCATGATGACGTTGAAATAAATGTAGCCTTTACTCCTTCTAATATTAGCTACCCTGTGAAAGTTTCATCGAATTCGTCCCAGCCGTTTCGATGATGAGCAAAAATAAAGTGACGAAATTTTATAAATTGTGTTTCTGTTATAAGTAACGAATATAACTTCAAAACGGTAATTTAATATGCTGGTCACATACCGTTGGTAGTTAGTTTTATATAGCGTTCTATTGTAGTATTTTGATTCATAAGTTTGAATATTTTCTGTACAACTTCAAAGAACCTTACAACAAGTAGGTGCGATTCAACTTTCTACAAACACAATTCATAAAATCGATACATCACGTAATTTCAAGGTGAAATTGATGAATTTTTCAGTACAATAATACATGATGCAATGAGCGATGCATTTGTGTTATAAATGTTTCTTTCTCATTTCTTTAACATGAGAAAGAGAAGGATAGACATAACACCATTCACAAGGAATGTTCTTCGATTTTGAGATACGCTTAGTGCCGCTGAAGTGTTCCCCATAGCCAATTTATTTAGACCCTTTACCCGTTACCTTCGCATACATTTTACAGACTGTTCAACTCTGGTCTGTAATCAGTGGGCGTGTTTTTATTTCTGTCCGCGTCGGCGGTTATAAGTAATAACGTAAACATTTACCTAGTACGAACTAGTAGTTAATGGAGGTCGTCAGGCAACTTCAAGTTTTTATAAATGAACTATTGCAGGGGTAAAATTATATTTATGATTGCGAAAAACAGAGTCTATATGGATAAAAATCATTAATCTTCACTTTTAACATTTTTACATAAAAAAGTAACCATACAGATGTTCTTAAATCATATCTAAGCTGTACATCACGTCTCATAATCTTATCAAAATCGGTCTATTCTTTTTAAAGCTACGGTGTCTAAAACAGTTGAAACTTAAATTAGGCAGTGTTTAAAAATTATACTAACGTGTCAATTTTTGTTTTACCTAAGGTCTTAAGAAATGTACATACACCTTTGACAAAACTATGCGATGATATCATCGAAATGCCTTGCTGATATTAGTATTCAAACAAGGCTGTATTGCATCTGTTGGATAGTTACACTAAAATAATTCAAGATAAGGTTCTGAAACAACAATTAATTTGTACAATTCCTTCAGAACTTTCCCATAATGTTAGAGCAAACACATCGCATTAGCTCCGTTTGTCTGTTGATTTAAACTTGGTAATAATTAAAAAAAATATCCAAACATCCACGGTGTTCCATTGCGTTAATTATAGAAATTAGCGAGAATTAAAAAATAACACATCGACTTACCTGTGTGTTCGATTTCAAGCAAACGATTGCGTTTAGAGAATAATTAAATTTGTATGGATATACATAATATGTATATTTGTTATTACCTACTATGTGGTAAGTAAGTATACATTAACTAAAGTCATTTTGTGTTATTTTAACAAGAAATATATTATGTAATTAATAGTGAACAACACGTGTTTAATTCTTACCGTTGCAATTTAATCTGAACTTTGTTACTAGCATTCGCCCGCGGCTTAGTTCGCGTTACTGTCGATTATATAAACGACTTAGTGATAGTCTCTTTGAAATCTCTTCCGCCGATTTGGATATGGATAGCGTAGCGTAAATTGTTGACTTTTTTTTTATACCCTAGAAAGGCAAACGCACATACAGTTCCCTTGGTAGTACGTGATTCCTGTCGCCCAAGACACCCCCAAGACCAGATCTCGTAGACGCGTTACCAATCTTACAGCCTTAGCTATATTACATCAAGTATATAATGAATATTTATGCCCACATTACGGTCTATCATATGTTAGAATTAATTTGTTATTGAATTACAGCAAAGATTTTAATAATTAATTATCAAATTAGTCATTTGTGTGACCACAGAATGAACCCAAAACAGCCAGCCGTCTATTATTTAAATTGTATTCTTGTTTGCGTGAATCTATACAATGATGTAGCAGATTGGCATAAATTTTACTCTTTTCCTCATGATATGCACCTGTTACTGTAATATTTACATATAATTAAGATAGTACAGTATCTTAACACATGTGACATCCATATAAATAACTTTTAAACTAAATTCTCCTTGCAGGTGCAATAATGTTATTTCAATGTGCGTATAAACTGAAACATAAACAGCTGTACAATTTCATTACAGACTTGTGTTGTCCTGCGGTTTCACTCGTGTTAATCGTAGGCGGAAGTTGTTTTTAGAGTCGATAGAAACCTTACAAATCCAAACCCGTCTGGATAAAATTGATCGGTGTGTTTTTTGGGCAAACATCTTTTTATTCTTCTAAAACACACTCGCATTGGCTAACTCCCAGTGGAAGTAATATCAGAATCGGTCCGAACCTTTCGGGGAGTAGTCGGACCATGCGGACACAAGTTTTAAGTAACGTGTATACTTTCATGAGCGTTTAGGAATGATATGTTATTTTGATATTACAAATAGACACTCCAATTTCATTTATATTTTTATACTAGCTGACCCAGCAAATTTACTTTTGCCATATAAATATATTGTTGTTAAAAAGTAGGGGCTTATTGAAGAGGGGTGAAAATTTGGGGTTGTTTGTATTTTTATATGCTGTAACATAAAAATTAAAAAGAAAATATTTTATCCAAAAAATAAAAAAAAATTAGGGGGATTAATTAACATTTTGGGTATGAAAAATAGATGTCCGATTCTCAGATCTACTGAATCTACTTATAAAATTTCACCAAAATCGGTCGAGCCGTTTCGGAAGAGTAGAATTACAAACACCGTGACTCGAGAATTTTATATATTAGATAAATCTTTTGTCCATGTCTTTGAAATTAAACTTCTTCTAAACGATTTTGACGAAAAACGTGTGTTTAACAACATCTGACGAGTCTGCTGGTATGTAAAAAAATAAATTTTTACATTCATAATGACTATCAATTATTGCCACCACCAGCTACTGTTTTTTTAAGGCTTTTTAAGTTCAAATATAATTGAAAGGAAAGAAAACAACGCGATGAAATTACAAATGCTATGTAAATTTCCGGTGACATGCACATTTAGCATAATTTAAAAATTCAGAACTCCGCTAATACAGCGTGCAGGTGCAAAATCTCGTTCTGTATACATGGAACTATAATTGAATTGTGTTTTAAACACTGTAGAGTACAAATAAATTGGCATACATGTTCCTATTCAACGCATGTATTCAAAGATTTACGATTAGTCCTCGAGGTTGATCGGACATTGTTTTTTTACAGCCGGCGCTGACGTACTTTTGCTCAAAATAATTGTTTAGTCCTTGGTTGTCATTGTGGTGTTATTTGATGACAATATTACTGACAATTAGATCGTGACTTGAAATCTATAATGTTCTTAATTTAGAATCAAGTAAGCAAATTGATTTATGCGTAACAAAAGATTTTCTATTTGAGTTTTAATTGTGTGCTTTAAGATTTGGCATTTTTAAACAATATAGAAGTGAAAAAATAAATATTTTATTAAAATATTACTACCTTACTACGATAATTCAATTAATTTCAGCGTTTATTTATTGTTTAAAATTTAAAATTTATCCTTATAGCAAAACGAAATTTGCTATAAAGACGTGTTTGTAATTCAACTGTTTAAAAGTCTATGACTTTTAAACGGATGAATCTATTTTCATACGCTTTTCTATTTAAATTAAATGATCGAGGATTGTTAGCTGCAGTTCAACAAAAAGGTTGAATTTCTTTTAAGTATTGCCGTTTATCAAAACTCAAAGTTTCTCATACAGGTGCATTAATAGACTAGACTTTGTAAAATTATCCCATTTCACCTTAAAGGCTTTCTTTCAACATCCAACTCAATTCTTGCTTGCAAATTCCTTTAATGTCACATATTGTATCTTCACTATCTTTAAATGATAAGACAAAGTAACAATCCTGTATTTATCGTGATAATATCCACAATGGAATTTCCCAAGACTATAATTTTCCAAGTTAAGAAATTTCTGATATTTTTATTCAATGATGTGATGCAAGAAATACCGCTAAAACTAAATACAAGGTAAATACCGGTACGTACGTCATTCGACAACTTCCTTTTTTAAATTTTAGCAATCCAATTGCTATAAATACATTGAACTATCTAAATGAGCGACTTGTATCAAATTTAACGTTAAAATGGTATTTTCAATTTGTAAGTGTTCAAAGGAATTCGTAAAAATGAAATCTGCTACTTACCGACTATCGCTAACATAAAAAGTTTACTATGATTACATTTAGTCTTATTACGTTATGTAAAAGTTTTAAGATATCTTAATGGGTATAAAGCGAAGAAGAAAACAAGAATGTCTAAATATAAGGAGACACCATATTAATTTTTACGTGATTAGCTTTAATATTTAAGACAATTGTTTTAATGGTAAATTTTAAAAGCCAAAACCGCCCACGTCGTGAATCTGAGCTTTTCATACGTCGCTTACAATGAGGATATAATTCTCGCACTTGGCATATATACTTTTTATAGACTTAGGCTCCAATATACTTTGTTTTAAACTACAATGCACCTTTGACTCCTTAGTTAAACGATGTTTAATACAACGAATGTGCCATAGTTGGTTACATGTACCTACTCACGTCATACAATACTAATCTAGCCTTCGCGCCTCCCTCCTTACACGTAGCACGTGACAAAACTGTAGGCAAAATAGCATAGTTATAATATGTGCGTAGCTTCGCGACTATTTGCCATTTAAGATATTGAAATGTAGAAAATGTTTAACCTGTTGCGATGCGCGATTCGACTTTTGTCTATCAATTTTATTATGCTCAAAATAATATCTATTAATTGTTATGATAAATTAAATGCCTGAGTAGATCTTCATAAATTACAGCTAAGAACAATCTTGATTATGTCAGCTTTCAAAATTGCATCAAAGCCGGTTGATTCGTTTGCGAGTTACAATGCTTTTTGACAAATACTTTTTGCGGTTTCTGTATAATATTTGCTCATATTTAGGCATATAGAATTTTTATAGTTCGTAAATTAAATTCGATAGTAATAAAAATAAAAATCGATCATGAAACTTAATCCTGATTGGTAAAAAGTATAACAGTAACCGCGAAACCAGTATAATATATCGGAAATGAACCGGCCAGGCCAAATGTACTCATTGAAAACTCGAGCGTAATCATGACGCATCTTTATGTGAAAGTAGAAAACTTTCGGTCCGACTGTTGGCATTTAGACACTTGAATTAAAACCGATATTGTGACATCGTGTTCCAGATCTATGAGTTCGTATTAGGTTGGAACAATAAACAAATTGTTTTTCGAGTCTCGTAAAAAATATGAAGTTTAAGAGTCTAAATACAAGCTACAAACGTTTTGAAAGGATCGCTTTAAATTTTTAAACAATTTGAACAATCGTATTTTTCTCACATTTCTACAAGAAAAATTATAAAAATCCTGAAATCTCAAGCTGAAATTTTGAAGACA